>MCJB01052652.1:0-37036 GCA_002018475.1 Nicotiana obtusifolia | reverse complement strand
CCAAACTTTCTGTAATACCCAGCTAAGCCCAAGAAACTGTGATCTTTGATGGAGTTATAGGTCTAGGCCAATTCTTTACAGCTGCAATCTTTTAAAGATCAACCTTAATTCCTTCTCTGGAGACAACATGACCCATGAATGTGACAGATTCAAGCCAAAATTCACATTTCAAAAACTTCGCATACAACTTGTCCTGATATAGGGTCTGCATATCTGCCCTGAGATGATCGCCATGGTCCTCTCGACTTTGTGAAAATACAAGACTATCGTCAATGAACACTATCACAAAGGAGTCGAGAAAAGGTATGAAGACTCGATTCATAAGATCCATGAAAGTTGTCGGGTCATTTATTAGCCCAAAGACATAACCTGAAATTCAAAGTGCCAATACCGGGTCCTGAAAGCTATTGGAATATCCTACTCCCTGATCTTTAATTGATGATACTCGGATCTTAAATCAATTTTGGAGAAGTACTTAGCACCCTGCAATTGGTCAAACAAGTCATCTATCCTTGGCAGTGGGTACTTATTCTTGATCGTGACCTTGTTGAGCTACTGGTAGTCAATACACAATCTGAGTGACCCATCTTCTATCTTACAAAGAGGATCGGTGCACCCCAAAGCGACCCACTCGGCCAGACGAAACCCTTCTCTAACAATTCCTTCAACCACTCCTTTAGTTCCTTCAATTATGCCGGTACCATTATGTATGATATAATAGATATAGGCTGCGTGCCTGGAATCACATCAACCCAAAAATCAATCTCCTGTCTGGTGGGATCCCATGGAGCTCATCAGGAAAGACCTCCGGAAATTCATTCACAACTAGCACAGTGTCACGACCCTAACCCCGAACCCGGTCGTGATGGTACCTCCCGTAAAGACAAGGCCAGCCAATTTAACCAAAATCTCATTTTAAGTAGTTAATTAACATGAAAACAATATAAGCATGATAGCAATAATTCACGGAAATATAGCTAACCATATTAGAAACCATTCTGACACCGCCTGGACCGGGGTGTCACAAGTCATGAGCAACTATGGATCCTAATACAAGCCTACTAAATACAATATCTGGCACAACTATTTGAAAAACATGGAAACAATAAGATAAGGGAGATAAGGGGGTGCGAACGCCAACAGCTACTTCGTAGTCTCTGAATCACCGCCTGGACGGGAGGAGTCAGCACTCCGGAACGGAACCAACAACGTCTGAATCTGCACACATGGTGGAGGTAGTAATGTGAGTACTCCGACCCAGTGAGTAATAAATATAAATAATGACTGAAAGTAAGAAAACACGTAAAGAACAAGGCATTCTACAAGGAAGCAATAAAACATCATTTGAAAACAGTAAATCAATGAGAAATAAAGTAAAATCTCCTTATCAACAATTCCGCCCCTCGGGCAATATCGCAGAACAATACCAGCCCCTCGGGCTCAAATCTCAGAACAATACCAGCCCATCGGGCTATCACATAGTACAATATTAGCCCCTCGGGCTATATCTCACATCTCAATGGGTACCGGCACTCACTGGGGGTGTACAGACTCTGGGAGGGGCCCCCTTACGGCCCAAGCGCGATATCAAGCCACCTCGTGGCATCAAATCTAAGCCCTCGGCCTCATATCAGTTAAGCCACCTCGTGCCGTATATAAAGTATCTCAGGCCCTCGGCCTCATATCAGTCACAAGCCACCTTGTGGCATATAAAGTATCTAAGGCCCTCGGCCTCATATCACTCAGTATATCCTCACATATGGCCCTCGGCCTCACTCAGTCATAAAATTATCGCAAGCCCCTCGGGCATAGTAAAACAGTAGTTCTCAGCCCAAAAACACCATTAAAATATTATTTAAGTCTCAAAACAGAGTAAAAGTGGCTGAGTTGTAAAACAGTGGAAAACAGCATGACTGAGTTCAAACAATAAGTCAAAATAGTGAGGAAACAATGATAAAAATCCACGAAGGGTTCAAATAATTGGCACGGAGCCCAAATATGGCAATCAGCCCAAATCATGATGATAACAAATAAGTTTCAGTCAAATACGCGGTAAAAATCATCAATCGGGACGGACCAAGTAGTAAACGACCCCACGCTCATCATCGAGCGTGTGTCTCACCTAAATATAAGACTACGATGTACAATCCGGGGTTTCAAACCCTCAGAACATCATTTACAATTACTACTCACCTCGAACCTGCTAAATCCCTAGCTCGTGACGCCTTTGCCCCTCGAATTGGCCTCCACGCGCGTCGAATCTATCCAAAATCAGAACGAATACGTCACAATATGCTGAGGGGACAGAGCCCAAGCGAAAACAATCCAAAAATACCAATAATTCCGAAATTAGCAAAACCCGAGCCCCGGGCCCACTTCTCGAAGCTCAGAAATTTTCACATCAACGGGTTCCTTATCTCCTAACGAGTTCATACATATCAAAAGTTCTCAAATCCGACCCCAAATGGTCCTCCAAATACCCAATTAGAATTTCAAAATCTCAAGCCCTATTGCTTCCATTTTTAGCAAGACTTCAATGATTTTCTAGGTGTATTTCACAATATAAACGAGTTTTAGGTCCGAAATTCTTACCTCCAATCGATTCTCCTTGAATCCCTCATTAATTTCCTTCAATAACCTCCAAAAAATGAGCAACTATGGGTGAAAATATACCCAAAATCACGGACAAGAAGACTTAAAAATATTTTGTCCAGGCTTCATCGAGTTGTACCTTGCGTTGGCAGGTTGTACATCCGCTTACCATTTTTCCTTATTGTAGACCTTCTGTTAAAACGCTCATAATCCTTTATGGAAATATCCAGATGGTCAGAGGTTTGAAGATTTAGAAACTAGACTCAAAAATCTTTCATTTGATAGGTTGTACACTATATAACTCTTTATATATTCCGAGATATGAGCTTTTAAAGTGCATCAAAAAATTCTGTCGAAATTTCTCCACTAGCCAACTTCGATCAACCATAACTTTCTCATCTAATATCCAAATCATGAATGGTTTAACTTTCTGGAAACTACAATACAAAGTCTACAACTTTCATGTTTTGCAATTTTTCTGATTCCTTATAGATTATATGGTATGAGCTTCCAAACTGGACTACTGGTGCACAGATGAAGCTAAAAAAAAATCTGCAATTTTTCCAAAGATGAAATAGTGCGTTTAACCACCCAAAACTCACCCGAGGCCACTAGGACCTCAACCAAAAATACCAACATATCCCATAACATCATTCAAACTTGTTCCAACCTTTGGAACACTCAAAACCACATCACTACACCAAATTCGTGTCGGATTCAAGCCTAAGAATTTTAAAATCTTCTAAATTACTCTTTTGATAAAAAACCCAACCAACCACGTCCGAATGACATGAAATTTTGCACACACATCCCAAAATCTCGCCTAACAACCAGAAATCGCCAAAATACTAACTCCACCAATTCAAGCCAAATTCTACACTGGACCTCCAAAACCAATTTTGATCACACTCCTAAGTCATAAATCACCTCTCGAAGCTAACCGAACCATCGGCACTCACATCTGAGCCCTCTAACTCATAAGTCAACATCCGGTTGACTTTTCCAACTTAAATCTTCTTAAAAGAGACTAAGTGTCTCATTTCTAACCAAATCCACTCCGAACGCAAACTACTCAACTCGATCACATAAAATACGGATAACGAAGCATAATGAAGCAGAAATGGGGAAAAGGGAGCGGTAACTCATGAAACGACTGGCTGTGTCGTCACATCCTCCCCAACTTAAACAAACGTTCGTCCTTGAACGAGTCAAGAAACATACCTGAAGCCTCAAATAGGTGAGGATATCTGCTCCGCATTTCCCCCTCGGTCTCCCAGGTAGCCTCCTCCACGGGCCGACCTCTCCACCACACTTTCACTGAAGCTATATCCTTGGACCTCAACTTCCGAACCTGACGACCCAAAATAGCCACTGGCTCCACATCATAGGTCAAATCATCATCCAACTGAACCGTGCTGAAGTCCAAAATATGAGACGGATCCCCAATATACTTCCGGAGCATAGAAACATGAAATACCGGGTGCATACTGGACAAGCTGGGTGGAAAAGCAAGCTCATAAGACACTTCCCCAATCTTTCGAAGCACCTCAAACGGCCCAATGAATCGAGGACTCAATTTCCCTTTCTTCCCGAATCTCATAACACCCTTCATGGGCGAAACCTTCAGCAAGACCTTCTCACCAACCATGTAGGACACATCTCGAACCTTCCTATCAGCATAACTCTTTTGCCTCGACTGCGCTGTACGAAGCCTCTCCTGAATCACTTTCACCTTCTCTAGAGCATCCTAAACCAAATCAGTCCCCAATAACATAGCCTCACCGGGCTCAAACCACCCAATTGGAGATCTACACCGCCTCCCGTACAAAGCCTCATATGGAGCCATCTGAATACTCGACTGGTAGCTGTTGTTATAAGCAAACTCTGCAAGTGGTAGAAACTCATCCCATGAACCTCCAAAATCAATAACACATGCACGCAACATGTCCTCCAATATCTGAATAGTACGCTCGGACTGCCCATCCGTCTGAGGATGAAAAAAGTTGTGCTCAACTCCACCTGAGTACCCAACTCTCTCTGCACGGCTCTCCAAAATTGCAAAGTAAACTGAGTAACTCTATTTCAAATGATAGAAACTGGGACACCATGCAACCGAACAATCTCCCAGATATAAATCCCTGCCAACCGCTCTGAAAAAAAGGTAGTACACACAGGAATGAAGTGCGCGGACATGGTCAGTCGATCCACAATCACCCAAATAGCATCGAACTTCTTCAAAGTCCGTGGAAGTCCAACAACGAAGTCCATAGTGATCCACTCCCACTTCCACTCGGAAATAACCTTCTGCTGAAGCAAGCCACCCGATCTCTGATGCTCATATTTTACCTGCTGACAGTTGAGACACCGAGCTACAAATCCCACAATATCTTTATTCATTCTTCTCCACCAATAGTGCTGTCTCAAGTCCGGATACATCTTCGTGGCACTCGGATGAATGGGATACCACGAGCTATGGGCCTTCTCAAGAATCAACTCCCGAAGCCCATCAACATTGGGCACACAAATCCGGCCCTGCATCCTCAACACTCCATCATCGATGATGGTCAGATCTCTAGCATCATCATGCTGAACTCTGTCCCTAAGGACAAGCAAATGCGGATCGTCATACTGGCGCCCTGTGATGCGATCATATAAGGAAGACCGAGAAACCACAAAAGCCAACACCCGACTAGGTTCCGAAATATCTAATCTCACAAACCGATTAGCCAAGGCCTAAACATCAACTGTAAGGGGTCTCTCCCCAACTGGAATATATGCCAAACTCTCCATACTCACTTCCTTTCGGCTCAAAGCATCGGCCACCACATTGGCCTTTCCCAGATGGAACAATATAGTGATATCATAATCCTTGAGAACCTCCAACCATCTCCACTGCCTCAAATTAAGATCCTTTTGCTTGAACAAATGCTGAAGGCTGCGATGATCAGCAAACACCTCACAAGATACGTCATACAAGTAATGCCTCCAAATCTGCAATGCATGAACTATGGCAGCCAGCTCCAAATCATTAACGGGGTAGTTCTTTTCATGGGGCTTCAACTGACGAGAAGCATAAGCAATAACTCTACCCTCCCACATCAATACACAACCAATCCCAAATCTCGAAGCATCACAATACACGGTATATGAACTTGAAGCTGATGGCAAAACCAATACTGGAGTTGTGGTCAAGGCTGTCTTGAGCTTCTGAAAGATCTCCTCACACTCATCCGACCATACAAATGGAGCACCCTTCTAAGTCAATTTGGTCAAGGGCGATGCAATGGATGAGAATCCCTTAACAAACCGGCGATAATAGCATGCCAACCCAAGAAAGCTACGAATCTCTGTGGCTGAGGACGGTCTAGGCCAACTCTGAACCGCCTCTATCTTCTTTAGATCAACCTGAATACCCTCGCTGGACACTACGTGCCCCAAGAAAGCCACTGAACCGAGCCAAAACTCACACTTAGAGAATTTTGCATAAAGCTTCTCCTCCCTCAATCTCTGCAATACAGCTCGCAAATTCTCCGCGTGCTCCTCCTGACTACACGAGTACACCAGAATATCATCAATGAATACAATAACGAACGAATCAAGATAAGGCAGAAATACACTGTTCATCAAATGCATGAACGCTGCGGGGGCATTGGTTAGCCCGAAAGACATAACAAGAAACTCATAGTGACCATATCTAGTCCTGAAAGCAGTCCTAAGAATATCTGAATCCCTGATCTTCAACTGGTGATAACCCGAACGGAGATCAATCTTGGAGAACACTCGCGCTCCCTGAAGCTGGTAAAATAAATCATCAATACGAGGCAAAGGATACTTGTTCTTAATTTTTACCTTGTTCAATTGCCTATAATCGATGCACATTCTCATTGTGCCATCCTTTTTCTTCACAAACATAACCGGCGCACCCCAAGGTGACACACTAGGCAGAATGAACCCCTTATCTAGGAGTTCCCGAAGCTGCTCCTTCAATTCTTTCAACTCTGCTGGTGCCATACGATACGACGGAATAGAAATGGGCTGAGTGCCCGGCACCAGATCAATACCAAAATCAATATCCCTGTCTGGTGGCATCCCGGCAATTATGCAGGAAATACATCGAGAAAATCCCTCACAACTGGAACAGAATCAATGTAGGAGTCACAGCTCCAACATCCCTCACAAATGCTAGATATTAAAGGCAACCCTTCCCAACCATACGCTGGGCCTTCAAGAATGATATCACTCTACTAGGAACATAATCAGTCACACCACGCCACTCGATCCGCGGTACACCCGGCATAGCCAAAGTGACTATCTTAACATGACAGTCTACAAAAAGTGACTATCTTAGCATGACAGTCTACAATAGCACGACACAGAGATAACCAATCCATGCCCAAAATGACATCAAAATCCACTATGCCCAATAGCAATAGGTCCACTCGTGTCTTCAGACCCCCAATTGTCACCACACATGACCGGTACACACGGTCTACAACAACGGTATCGCCTACCGGGGTAGACACATGAACAGGTAAAGCAAGAAACTCCCGGGGCGTATCCAAATAATGAGCAAAATATGAGGACATATAAGAATAGGTGGAACGGGGATCATATAATAAAGAGGCATCTTTGTGGCAGACTGAAATAATACCTGTAATGATAGTATCTGAAGCAATGGCATCTGTCCTGCCTGGAATAGTATAGAAACGAGCCTGGCCACCGCCTGATTGACCTCCTCCTCTGGGGCGACCCCTGGCTGCCTGACCTCCACCCCTAGCTAGCTGGGCGGGTGGTAAAGTAACTGGAGCAGAAGTCGAGGGCTGACCCCTCTGCTGGGACGATCTAGCACCACGATGAGGACACTGCCTCCATATGTGGCCCATCTCGCCACACTCATAACAGCTCCCTGGTGCTGGAGAAGAGGACTAAACAGAACCCCTCGCATCGGAGTGTCTAGTAGATGCACTCGACATAGAAGAACCCTGAGCTGACGGAGCATGAGCTGAATTCTGAGCTGGAAGGGCGCTGAGTGATGACTGGCCCTGCTGCGACCCATGATAACACGACCTGAAGATGCCCCGCGATACTCTGACGGGCTGACTGAGGAGGCTTGAAAGAACGACCTCTACCATGCTGAAACTGGACCCTCGAAGGAGTACCACTATAACTGCCCGATCCTCGAGGCCTCTTGGCCTCCCTCTCCTCACGCTCCTAACGACGAACCGTCTCAATCTCGCGAGCGATATCAACCACCTCCTCGAACGTAGCACCCAACACTCTCTCTCTGGTAATAAGAATACTGAGATAATAGTTAAGGCCATCAACAAATCTCCTGATCCTCTCACAATCTATCGGAACCATCCAGATGGCATGACGAACCAACTCAGAAAACCTCGACTCATACTGTGACACAGTCATATCCCCTGTCACAACCGCTCGAACTGTCTATGCAGCTCCTCTCTGCGGGACTACAGCACATACTTCTCCAAGAAAAGAGCGGAGAACTGCTGCCAAATAAGGGGAACTGCACCAACCGGCCTACGCCTCTCATATGCCTCCCACCAAGTGAAGGCAGCTCCAGAAAACTGAAAGGAGGTAAATGCCACACCAATAGACTCAAGAATCCCTGCTGTACGGAGCATCTGCTGACACTTATCGAGAAAACCCTAGGCATCCTCGCCCTCAGCATCACTGAATGACGGAGGCTAGAGTGTGCCAAACCTCTCGAGACGACGCTACTCATCATCCGGCATAACCGGTACCATGAACTCCTAGGCTGGTGCAACCGGCTGGGCTGGAGGTGCCCCCAGCGTCTGAAGTCCCTGCATTACCTGCTCAGGTGTGCGAGCAGCGGGGGTCTGATTGCCTCCCCCGGCCTGTGAAGTAGCTGCTGCTGTGGTGGCTGAAACTGCCTGAGCCAGGCCAGTGCAAACGGATAAGATCTGAGCCAAGGCCTCCTGAAGACCCGGAATCACGATGGGCACAGCTGGTGCTGCTGGAGCCTGATCCTGAGCTGGGGCAGCTGGTGGATCAACAGATGATGCCCTCGCTGCTTTGCCTCTGCCACGACCACGACCGCGTCCACGACCTCTGGTGGCCTCAGTGGGTGGCACTGGTGGTTGTCCACCTCGTCCAGTAGCTCGCATCCTCATTATCTAAGAGAGAATAGGGTAACAGAAGTTTAGTGTTCGGATCAACGAGCTCGCACGACAAGAATTTAAAGAATATAAAGTTTTTCCTAAAAAGATCTGCAGCCTCTCGAGGATAAATACAGACGTCTCCATACCGATCCGCGAGACTCTACTAAACCAACTCATGACTCGTGAGACCTATGTAACCTAGGCTCTGATACCAACTTGTCACAACCCTAACCCCGAACTCGGTTGTGATGGCGCCTCTCGTGAAGACAAGACAAGCCAATTTAACCAAAATCTCATTTTAAGCAGTTAATTAACATGAAAACAATATAAGCATGATTTAATAACAATAATTCGCGAAAATATAGCTAACCATAATAGAAACCATCTCGACACCGCCTGGACTGGGGTGTCACAAGTCATGAGCAACTATGGATCCTAATACAAGCCTACTAAATACAATATCTAGCACAACTGTTTGAAAAACATGGAAACAATAAGATAAGGGAGAAACGGGGCTGCGGATGCCAACAGCTGCCTCGCAGTCTCTGAATCACCGCCTGGATGGGAGGAGTCGGCACTCCGGAGCGGAACCAACAACGCCTGAATCTGCGCACATGGTGAAGGGAGTAATGTGAGTACTCCGACCTAGTGAGTAATAAATATAAATAATGACTGAAAGAAAGAAAACACGTAAAGCACAAGGCATTCTATAAGGAAGCAATAGAACATCATTTGGAAACAGTAAATCAGTGAGAAATCAAGTAAATCTCCTTATCAACAATTCCGCCCCCTCGGGCAATATCTCATAACAGTACCAGCCCCTCGGGCTCAAATCTCAGAACAACACCAGCCCCTCGGGCTATCACATGGAACAGTATCAGCCCCTCGGGCTATCACATAGTACAATATCAGCCCCTCGACCTGTATCTCACATCACAATGGGTACTCGCGCTCACTGGGAGTGTACAGATTCCGAGAGGGGCCCCCTTACAGCCAAAGCACAATATCAAGCCACCTCGTGGCATCAAAAATTGGCCCTCGGCCTCATATCTGTCAAGCCACCTCGTGGCGTATATAAAGTATCTTAGGCCTTCGGTCTCATATCAGTCATAAGCCACCTCGTGGCATATAAAATATCTCAGGCCCTCGGCCTCATATCACTCAGTATATCCTCACATCTACCCCTCAGCCGCACTCAGTCACAAAATCATCACAAGCCCCTCGGGCATAGTAAAACAGTAGTTCTCAGCCCCAAAACATCATTAAAATAAAATTTAAGTCTCAAAACTGAGTAAAAGTGACTGAGTTATAAAACAGTGGAAAACAGCATGACCGAGTTCAAGCAATAAGTCAAAATAGTGAGGAAACAATGATAAAAATCCCCGAAGGGTTCAAATAATTGGCATGAAGCCCAAATATGGCAATTAGCCCAAATCATGATTATAACAAATAAGTTTCAGTCAAATACACAGTAAAAATCATCAATCAGGACGGACCAAGTAGTAAACGACCCCACGCTCATCATCAAGCGCGTGTCTCACCTCAATATAGCACTACGATGTACAATCCGAGGTTTCAAACCCTCAGAACATCATTTACAATCACTACTCACCTCAAACCGGCTAAATCCCTAGCCCCCGACGCCTTTGCCCCTCGAATTGCCCTCCACGCCGTCGAATCTATCCAAAATCAGAATGAATGCGTCATAATATGCTAAGGGGACAAAGCCTAAGCGAAAGCCCCGGGCCCACTTCTCGAAGCTCAGAAATTTTCACATCAACGGGTTCCTTATCTCCCAACGAGTTCATACATATTAAAAGTTCTCAAATCCGACCCCAAATGCTCCTCCAAATACCCAATTAGAATTTCAAAATCCCAAGCCCTATTTATTCCATTTTTAGCAACACTTCAATGATTTTCTAGGTGGATTTCACAATATAAATGACTTTTAGGCCCGAAATTCTTACCTCCAATCGATTCTCCTTGAATCCCTCATTAATTTTCTTCAATAACCTCCAAAAAATGAGCAACTATGGGTGAAAATATACCCAAAATCACGGAAAAGAAGTTTTAAAAACATTCTGCCCAGGCTTCATCGAGTTGTACCTTGCGCTGTGCAGGTTGTACATCCTCTTACCATTTTCCCTTGCTGTACACCTTCTGTTAAAATACTCATAACCCCTTGTGGAAATATCCAAACGATCAACGGTTTGATGATTTAGAAACTAAAGTCAAAGATCTTTCATTTGATAGGTGGTACACTATATAACTCTTTATATATTTTGAGATATGAGCTTCTAAAGTGCATCAGAAAATTCTGTCGAAATTGCTCCACCAGCCAACTTCGATCTATCATAACTTTGTCATATAATATCTAAATCATGAATGGTTTACCTTTCTCGATACTAGAATACAAGGGCTACAACTTTCCTCTTTTGAAATTTTTCTGATTCCTTATAGATTACAAGATATGAGCTTCCAAACTGGACTACTCGTATCAGAAACTTTCTGGTGCACGGCTGAAGCTAAAAATAAATCTGCAATTTTTCCAAAGTTGAAATAGTCTATTTAACCACCCAAACTCACCCGAGGCCACTGGGACCTCAAGCAAAGACGCTAACATATCCCATAACATCATTCAAACTTGTTCCAACCTTCGGAACGCTCAAAACAACATCACAACACCAAATTCGCGTCAGATTCAAGCCTGAGAATTTCAAAATCTTCTAAATTACTCTTTTGATCTAAAACCCAACCAACCACGTCCGAATGACATGAAATTTTGCACACACATCCCAAATGACATAACGCAGCTATAGCAACTCTCGGAATTCCATTCCGACCCTTGGATCAAAATCTCGCCTAACAACCGGAAATCGCCAAAATACTAACTCCACCAATTCAAGCCTAATTCTACACCGAATCTCCAAAACTAATTCCAATCACACTCCTAAGTCACAAATCACCTCCTGAAGCTAACCGAGCCATCGGAACTCACATTCGAGCCCTCTAACTCATAAGTCAACATCCGGTTGACTTTTCAAACTTAAACCTTCTCAAAAGAGACTAAGTGTCTCATTTCTTACCAAATCCACTCTGAATGCAAACTGCTCAACTCGATCACATAAAACACGGGTAACGAAGCATAATGAAATAGAAATGGGAGAAACGGAGCGGTAACTCATGAGACGACTGGCCGGGCCGTCACACACAGACTCAAGTGTAGGTGCCTCAACATCGGTGTCCGTAACCTGGAATGGTAAATACACCCCTTATTGATCAACTTTGTGGCCTTAATATAGGAGATAAACCTACCCTTCAGCACCACATCATCCCCCTTCCATTCAATAACTGGCTCATTTGGAAATTCAAATCTTGTGGTTCAAGCTTAGCAAAACATGAATAAAGCCAGTCCATCCCTAATATTACATCAAAATCAACCATCCTCAAATCATTGAGATCGTCCATGGTGTCCCTGCCATGCATCGTGACAACACAATCCCTATAAACCCGCGCGGCCACAATATACTCACCAACCGAAGTGGATATGGAGAAGGACTCATGAAGCTGTTGTGTTTCTCGATTCACTCCAAAGTTGTCTTATAAAAAATGAGATCAGGTTATAAAATTAGAAAATGGACCCTCCGAACTCAACTTTGCAGTGAAAGAATGCACCGCATATTAGGTCTGTTGTCCGCAAAGTGGACCGCGAAATGGTCCTCCAAAACTAGGTTGGCCTGTTGCAGTCTACGACAGATCTGTGGCCCGCAGATCAATTATGCGGTCGCATAGTGCACCACATAATCTTCCTTTGAAGTTTTCTCATGACGGTTCTGTGACGGACGTGCGACCCGCGAAGCGATTATGCAGTCACATTGTTGACCGCAAATCGACCTCCAAAATTTGTCCATTTTTCTGCTCCACTCCACGGCAGATCTGCAATTTGTTGAGTAGGCCTGCGGTCGCATAATGGCCGCAGAAATGCCATGTCTTAGTAAACGTTTACGTGGCCTTACAGGTAAACGACCTCGCATAGGTATTTTGAAGGTTCCAATAGGCTCGTATGATTATTTTGGACTTGTATGTATGTTTTTTTGGGCCTCAAGTGGCCCGGGGTTGATTCAACGCTTATTCGACGCTTTTAGTCGAAAGTTTGAATTTTGAATTTAAGAAAGTTTGAAGATTTTTAGTTTGATGTGCAATTCTTGAATTTAATGTTTTTTATAGTGTTTTGAGCCTTTGGATAAGTTTGAATACGATATATGAAATTGTTAAGATGATTGGACGGTGTAACGACCCGACCAGTCGTTTTGAGCTTTAGCGATCTGTTAAATGGTTCGAGGTCTTGAGTAGCTTTATATCTTGTACTATTACTTGTGTGCATGGTCGGGTTTGATTTTTGGATGTTTTTGGATGAATTTGGATGAGTGATTCTCACTTTAGAAGCTTGAGTTGAAAATGTTGACCGAGGTTTGACTTTTGTGGAAGCAACCATGGAATGGTATTTTGATGGCTCCGATAGGTTTGTGTAATGATTTTGGACATGGGCCTATTCTTAGAATCGAATTTGGAGGTCCGTAGGTTGATTTTTGTTGTTTTGTCGAACGTTGGCAATTTAAAGGCTTTGAATTTTGATAAGTTTGACCATAGGTTGACTTCATAGCTATCGTGTTTATCTTTCTGTTGCGAAACTTGGAATAGGTCCGTTCTATCATTTGGATCTTGTCCACAAACCTTGGCATCATTTCGAGCCGAATTGATAGGAATTGGACGCGCGGTTGTGTTTTTAGGATTTCTTGAGTTTCGTGTTGATTTCATGCGTTTTGGAGGTCTGATTCACGGTTTCGGATATTATTTTGATTATTTGACCGTGCGAGCGAGTCTGTGTTATGTTTTTAGACTTGTGTTGATGTTTGATGTGGAGCCCCGAAGGCTCAGGTGAGTTTCAGATGCATTTTAGAGTGTTTGAAAGAGTTTTAGTCTATCTAATGTTGAACAGGTGCTGAGGTCTTGCAAATGCGAGAATTTGTTCACATTTGCGATACTCGCATTTGCGAGAATGGCTTTAGTCTTCTATGTTCGCACTTTCAAACCCTATGTTCGCATTTGATAAGGGGCCTGGGCTAAGGTTGTTCCGCATTTGCAATCTGTAGGTCGCTTTTGCGATGTGTCCATAGTTCGCATTTGCAAACGAGTCGTCACATTTGCGACTGTAGAAGGGGTGTGATGATTATCGCATTTTCGATTTATCATTGCATTTGGGGGGGGGGGTTTGAATTTGTGACACCTACTACTGGGCATAAGAGCTGAGGGACGGGATTTTAATCTCATTTTCATATCTTTGAACCGTAGACTCGGTATGAGACGATTTTGAGGAGGGATTTTAATCTACAATCACTGGATAAGTGATTTTGATCAATGTCCAGCTATGTTACATGATTATATGTGAGTTTTAACATCAGAATTATGAAAATAAAAATGAAAATTTGAGAAACTTGAGCACTCTCTTTTCTTTGTCCAATTCTGTCTTACCAAACAAGACTGACTTCTTACCAACCCGCATAGCGTGTAGAAGATTGGCCCGAGTGCGTAATAGGCCAGTCGAGATTTTGAATAATGAGAATTTGACTTTTGAGAGTTGATTTGGACTCGGATTTTGAAACAAAACACACGTATAGACTCGTGGGGTTTTGGGTAGTCAGAATCTACCTTTGGACCCGGGGTTCACTTTTGAGGAATTTTGCAAAAGATCATAGCTTTATTTATTCGAATTGATTTCTCTTACATTATTGGATGTTATCAGATCTATTTTGTTTAGATTTGAGAAGAGCGGAGGTGAATTGAAAGGGAAAAAGCTATTTTAGTATATTGATTGAAGGCTTTTGAGGTAAGTATCTTTCCTAACTTTGAGTGGGGAAACTACCCCGTAAGGATTAGTTTGTTTGCGCTATTTGAACTACATGAAAGACGTGTACTCGAGGTGACGGGTGTGTACACGGCTTTATATGTTGAAATTTGACCGGCTTAGACTCTTAGGGTTTTTATGCAACACTAAATTGAAGTTGTTTTATCATGTTATGTCCTCCATTGTTGAATTCACTCTTATATGCCTTATTTGAAGTTGCCGGTTCATGTCCTGTCTTTTGTTGCCAAATATACTCTTACATGTTTTAATTGTAATTGTTGCCTCTTTACTATTACATGTTTTCTCTTCCGTAGTTGATTATCTTTAATTGAAGCTGTTGTCATATGTTATCTCTTCTGTAATTGATTATCCTTATTTGAAGTCGATGTAACATGTTATTTCTCTTATTGTTGAACAACTCTTACTTAAAGTCATTATTACTTGTATGTCTTTCATCGTTGAGCTTATTCTTCCGTTTCATTGCATTGTTGTCATTCTTGTGTTGATTTATTTGTTGTACCTCGTGTTATTGTTATTCTTGTTGTACTCGGTGTTGTTGAGCCGTGGGCTATATGTGGTTGTGGTATTGGAACTGTTGTTGTGGAAACGTTATGGTGTATAGGCACATGTGGTGCAGGTTGTTATGTTATGTTTATGTTTTTGACACATGTGGTATTGTTGAGAGGATTGTTAAGGTGTTCGCACGTAAGTTGACCATGCTATTTTTATTATTGATATTTGCACATGCGGCGTGACAAGACGAGTTATATATGTGATTTTGCGAATGTGGCAAGACAAGGTAGGAATATTATTATGCACGTGTGGTGAGACAAGGCGGGCATTTACTGTCACGACACAAAATACCTCTTTAGAAGTCGTGGTGGCACCTAGTCTCTAAGAATAGGCAAGCCTAACACTTACTGAATTAATAACAGATTTTAAGCAATAAACTATTAAAAATGAATCAGAAATTTCTGTATATAGATAACAATCCCAAGAAGATATATTACATCCCAAAACCGGTAGTACAAGTCATAAGCTCTACTAAGTTCACTAGAAAATCTCTAAGTACAATTGTTCAAAAATATAAATAAACAATATAAAATAAGCTTCAGAAGGTGACTCAGAGGCTTGGGAACGCGACGATAGGTATATCTTGAGTCTCCACAGCAATACCCGATCGTCTAACTAATGACACGCTCCGAGGTACCCAGATTTGCACAAAAATGTGCAGCAAGCGTAGCATGAGTACACCGCAGTGGTGCCCTGTAAGTATCAAACTAACCTCGGTGGAGTGGTGAGGAGGAACGGTCAAAACACCTACTAGACATAATAACCTATACAATTATGAATATAAATTTAAAAGAGAACAATATAAAGCTAAACATGGTAAGAATAATATTACAATACTTGCAATAAGAACTAAAACAACAATTAACAACAAGGAGCCAAAAGGTAATAACACCGTAAAATAAGGAGAATACAATTTAAGTCAGGAGAAACCAAGTAAAGGAAACAAGTAACAACTCAATAAACAACTGCTTTCACACAAGATTTATACAAAAATTTCCCCAAAGTACCACACCTCAAAGTCACAAATTACGGATCCCAAATCACTAACCCTAATCACTTCGCATCTTGTGCCCACATTACAAATCACAACTACATGGACAACTCACGTGCCAATATCCTAAATGCCTCATATCTGCACGGATAACTCACGTGCTAAGAGAGTGACAATACCACATATCCGCACGGACAACTCACGTGCTAAGAGAGTGACAATACCTCATATCCGCACGGACAACTCACGTACTAGCAGTAACAACACCTCATAAGCGCACGGACAACTCACGTGCCAATAGTAGCAATATCTTATATATGCGCGGACCCCTTACGTGCCAATAGTACAACTCACGCACGGAAGGCAAGTATAAAAGAATACATGTAATGATCAATAAACAATAGGGTTCGTCTTCTTAAACCGATATGAGTGATTAATTACGGTGTATGCTTGTGCAAATATTCTACCACAACTCGAGTCAACAAGTAAGGTCAGAGACAATGAAGGGCACATAGGAAAAGACACAACAAAACATAAAATGCATGACTCACACAAGGTAGGGACACTACTACACAAATATTATTAATAACAATGTCCACATGCTATCACACGTCATCACAAAACATCACCAACATAGCCCTCCTTGTCTTGCCGCGGGCGCAACAATATATTAAATGCCCTCCTTGTCTTGCCACACGCGCATAATAATATTCCCGCCTTGTCTCTCCACATGCGCAAACCCACATATACAGTTTGCCTTGTCACGCCGCATGTGCAAATATCAATAATAACAATAGCACGGACAACACATGTGTGAACACCCCGACAAAATCCTCTCAACAATATCACGTGTGCCAAAAATGTTGCAACACAAAATAACAACTCACACCACATCTGCCCATATGCCACAACATCTCCACAACAACAATTCCAATACCACAACTACACATAGCCCCCTACTCATCAACAACGAGTACAACAATAACACGAAAGCACGGCACGTGAAATCACACAAGAATTATGAAAACACAATGAAACAGAAGAATGAGCTCAGAATGAAAGGCATAACAAGTAATAATAGCTTCAAATAAGAATAACTCAACAGTGAGAGAGATAACATGTAACAACAATAACAAATAATAATAAGTCAACTACGAAAGAGTTAACAATAACTTCAATTGAGGGTAATCAACTAAGGAAGAGATTACAATAAATTCAGTTAAGGATTATCAACTATGGAAGAGATAATATGCCGATAAAAGAGGTAACAACTTCAATTAAGGCGTATAAGAGTTTATTTTACAATTAAAGGTATAACACACACCAGTCAACTTCAAATAATACATGTAATGGTAATTTAGCAATAGAGGACTTAACATAATAAGACAACTTCATTTTAATGCACATAAGAACCTAAGAATCTAAAACGGCAAATTTTTATATATAAGTCGTGTACACACTCGTCACCTCGTGTACATGTCTTTCACATAGTTCAAATAGCGGAAAAAAACCAATCCCTACGGGGTAGCTCCCCTACACAACATTAGGAAAGATAATTACCTCGCAAGCGCTCAATCATTACTCTAAAATAGCTTTTACTTTACAATTCACCTCCGCTCGGCTCAAATCTAACCGAATCGACACAATAACATCAAATAATGCCAGAGAAATCAATTCCAATAATTAAAGTTATGATCTTTGCACAATTCCTCAAAAGACAACAAATGTTAACTTCGGCCCGCCCCAGCGTAACCCGAGTCCAAGGGTAGATTCCGACCCGTAAACCCACGAGTCCATATGTGTGTTTTTTTTCAAAATCAGAGTCCAAATCGACTCTCAAAACTCAAATTCTCATTTTTCAAAGTATAGACAAAGTTTCTCCAAATTTCACTTTGATTCTCATAATTGTGATGTTAAAACTCACATACAATCATGTAAAATAGTTGAAAATTGAACAAAAACTTACCCAATGATTGTAGATGAAAATACTCTTCAAAACCACATCATACCAATTCTAGGAAGCAAAGATGTTAAAATGAGACTAAAATCTCGTCCCTCATATTTTATGTCCAGGCACAAGTGTCGCAAATGCGACCTAGGGTGTCGCAAATGCGAGGAAATAATCGCAAAAGCAAAGAACCTCACATCCCTATTGTCATCGCAAATGCAAACATTGGACATGTCGCAAAAGTGACCCTTGATCGCAAATGTAGAACTGTCCCAGCACAGGCCCCTTCGCAAATGCGAACTCCGGGTTCGAAAATGCGAACCCAGCGGTCTTTAGCCTAATATCGCAAATGCGACCTATATATCGCAATTGTGATACCAACAACACGTGATCCACCAGCAACACTAAAACACTTCCAAACACGTATGAAACTCACTCGAGCCCTCGGGGCTCCAAACCAAACACCAACACAAGACTAAAAATATAACACCAACTCGCTCGCGCGATCAAATAATTAACTTAACATCTGAAACCATGAAATGGACCTCGAAAACACATGAAATCAACATGAAGTTCAAGAACTTCTAAAAACACAACTGCGCGTCCGATTCCTATCAAATCAACTCAGAATGATGCCAAACTTTGCGGACAAGTTCCAAATGATAAAATGCACTTATTCCAAGTCCCAAAATAGAAATGCAAACACGATAGCTATGAAGTCAACCTACAGTCAAACTTATCAAAATTCTAAGACTTTAAATTGCTACTTTCAGAAAACTACCCAAATCAACATCCGGACCTCCGAATTTGATTTCGGGCATACGCGCAAGTCTAAAATGACGATACAAACCTATCAAAGCCATCAAAACACTGTTTCGGGGTGGTTTTCAGAAAAGTGAAACCTCGGTCAACATTTTCAACTTAAGCTTCTAAAGTGAGAATCACTCATCCAAATTCATCCTGAAACATCCGAAAATCAAATCCTTCCATGCACGCAATTCATAATACACAATTTGAAGCCGCTCAAGACCTCGAAGCACATAATGGAACCTTAAAGCTCAAAACAACCAGTTGGGTCGTTAGATTCTCCCCCTCTTAAACAAACGTTCGTCCGAACGTGCCGAGAGTCTTTCCTATGCCATCAAATTATTGTACAAACTCATCACGTACATACTCATGGGTGATCCTATGTCACCCCAATCCACACAAGCCAGACAACACCATCTCAACCGCAGATTATTCCTTCCACTTTTGTCGATAAGCCTTAGAATCAAATTTGCACATCTAGCAAAGGCCCTATTATCACACAAACACACTGTAAAACCCACAACTAGCTGCAATAACTCATGCATACACCCACAAGATATAACCATAAAACATCCTCCATATGCTTATAACAACAACTCTGACCACAATAGTTGTCCATTACCAAGCACGGTAACGGCAAATAGACTCATATCGACTAGAACCTGGTTCCAAACCTTCACAACGCTAAAAATGATGCAAGAGACATGAAAAACTCATTGCTACTCACATAACCAACAAGCCACATCGAACGCCACACGAGCGCATACATCGCAATCCAAACCCAGCAAACACAACTCAAATATGACTGAATATGAAAAGAGGAACACATGAGAGAACAGTCAAACAAGCCAAACATACACAACTCCCCACCGATACCATACTGCGGATCCAATCCACAAGGAAGAAGCAAGACACGCGCGACAACCACAACCAATCTTGCATTAATATGACCTCACCATGGCGCACAGCTCGGCACAAAAACACTTATTCACAAAGAACACCAGGTCCCCATCCTCCACTTGGAATCACGAGTTAGATAAGTATCTCAGCAACTAAACAATTCTACTAACTCAACCTCGTAGAACCAAAACCACAACAAGTAAAAACTTTCCATACTTGTAGAGCACCCAAACCACAAGTCGGACAAAACCATCTGGAGATCACATCAAACACTATTGTTTTTAACTAATAGAAAGTCCACCCAAGTCTCATGACCTACAATAGCAACCAAACCATAACAATAGACATGACCTATTACAATAAAATTCTCAAATAGCATGAACACATAAACATAGTACAAGAATTACAAAGCACAACCACATCTGAATCAAGGTAGGATGAATCTTACTAATAAATGGGACCGGACCGAAGTAACGGAAATGCATCTCTACAATCAACCGAAATCATACTTGTAATGACATCATCTGGTGCATCAGCCTCCACCCAACCAAGAAGAGCATAACAATGGGCATGGCCTCCCCCTCTAGGGCGACCTCCACCTGCCTGATCTCTACCCCTAGCTTGCGGTGCAGGTAAAGTAGCAACTAGAGTGGAACTCATAGCCGGAATGCCATGCCATGAAAAATTTATCAAAAGTCTAGGGCAATCTCTCACCGTGTGGTTGGTATCTCCACACTCAAAGCAACCTATCAGCTAATGTGGCTGTGGAAGTTGTATGGTACGGGTACTCTAGGACCTATTGATGTCTGAAACACCACGTGAAGCCTGAAGTGCAAAACTGCACTGGCTGAACCACAATACCTCTCCCATGACGTACCGTGCCTCCAAAATAGGGATCCATAGATTCTCCTGGTCTACGATGCTTCTTAGCCTCCCTGTCCTCTCTCTCCTGGCTCTACATACCTTCTAATTTGTTGGAGATATCTACCACCTACTGAAACGGAGCACCCATCTCCAACTCCCGAGCCATGCTTAATCGGATACCATAACTAAGCCCCTCAATAAACCTGCGGACCCGCTCTCTAATTCTATATACCAAATCAGGTGCGTGACAGGAAAACTCACTGAATCTAATGGCATACTTTGATACTGTCATAATGCCCTAATACAGCTGCTCAAACTCTGTGCGCCACGCATCTTTGAGGATATAGGGAAGAAACTCCCTAAAAATCATCTCTAAAAACTAAGTCCAAGTGAGTGGTGCTACATTCGCTAGCCTACCTTCCTCATAAACCTGCTACCACTGATATGCTGCTCCAGACAATTGAAATATAGTAAAAGTAACTGCGCTCGTCTCCACGATTCCCATGGTGCTGAGAATATGGTGACACTTCTCTAGAAAACCCAGCACATCCTCGGTCGCTAAGACACTATAAGTAGGAGGACAATACTTCTTGAATCTCTCATGTCTCAACTGCTCCTGCTCAGATGCCCCTGGCCTGGCATCAAGCCAAACAGGAATAATAGGTTGTGCTGGCATGACACCTGGAACCTGACCAATGTGAACCCACTGCTTAGGAGTAGGGGCGGAGGGAGTTTGAGCTCCTCCCCTGGTATATGAAGTAGCTGGTACAACTGGAATCAATCTCGACTGAGCCAATGTACCAAACATGCTTAGAAATTGCGCTAAAGTCTCCTGAAGTCCCGGGTTAGCAATAGGCACCTCCGGTGCCTGTCCCCCAATTGGAGCTACTTGTGGCTCCTCAGCTGCTGCTCAGGTAGGTGCTCTAGCTATAGCACGTGCTCCTCCACAGCCTTCGCCTTTGCCTCTACCCCGACCCCTAGCAACACCGGCTCTGGGGCATTGTCATCAGTAACCTTAGCTTGTGTTCTTACAATATGTGTGTAAATAGAATGACAACGGCTCAAACTCAAAAATCAATAAACTCGTACGATAGGACTGAAAGAAGTGAAGTGTGCTAATAGTTTCGTAGCCTCTCGATGATAAGTACAGACGTCTCCATACCGACCTATAAGACTCTGCTAAACTTTCTTATGACTCGTTGCACCTATGAATCTAGAGCTCTGATACAACTTGTCACGATCCATAATCTCGCCTAAGGAGTCGTGATGGCAGATAGTCTTTAAGACTAGGTAAGCCTAACACTTACTGAATTAATAACACATTTAACCAATCAACTATTAAACATGAAATAGAAATTTCTATATAAAGCTAGTAATCCCAAGAAGATATATAACATCCCAAAACCGGTCGTACAAGTCATAGGCTCTACTGAGTCAGTAGAAAATCTCTAAGTACAACTGTTCTGGAATAGAAATAAACAGTACAAAATAATCTCCAGAACGTGACTCTGAGGCCTAGGAATGCAATGATAGGTATACCTTGAGTCTCCACAGCAATACTCGATCAGCTAACTAATGAGCAGCCGAGGTACTTGGATCTGCACAGGAAAGTGCATCAAGTGTAGCATGAGCACACCACAAGGGTACCAGTAAGTATCAAGATTAACATCGGTGGAGTAGTGATGAGGAACAGTCAAGAAACCTACTTGACATAATAACCTGTGCAATTATGAATATAAAACTAACAACAAATAATATAAAGCTAAATAAAATAATTGATAACAAGTAATAACGGCTTCAAATAAGAATAACTCAACAGTGAGAGGAATAACATGTAAGAACGATAAAGAATAAGAATAAGTCAGCTACAAAAGATATAACAATAAGTTCAATTAATGATAATCAATTACGGAAGAGATAACATGGCAATAAAAGAGGTAACAACTTCAATTAAGGCATATAGGGAGTATATATAGCAATAAAGGGTTGAACATGAACCAACCAACTTCCAAAACACGTAAGGGTAAATTTAGCGATGGAGGACATAGCATGATAAGACAACTTCATTTTAATGTACATAAGAACCTTAGAGTCTAAACCGGTCATATTTTCACATATGAGCCGTGTACACACTTGTCACCTCGTGCACACATCTTTCACGTAGTTCAAATAGTGCAAACAAATCAATCCCTACGTTGTAGCCCCCCCCCCCACACACACACAATGTTAGGCACGATACATACCTCAAAAGCGCTCAATCAATACTCTAAAATAACTTTTCCTTTACAATTCACCTCCGCTCGGCTCAAAATTAACCAAAATCGAACTCAATAACATCAAATAATGCAAGAGAAATCAATTTCAATAATTAAAGCTATGATCTTTGCACAATTGCTCAAAAGTAAACAAAAGTCAACCTAGGGTCCGGCCAGTCGAAACCCAGGTCCAAGGGTAGATTCCGACTACCCATAACCCCAAAAGTCCACATATGTGTTTTTTTTCAAAATCCGCGGCCAAATCGACTCTCAAAACTCAAATTCCCATTTTTCAAAATATTGACAAAGTTTCTTAAATTTTCACTTTGATTCTCATAATTTTTATGTTAAAACTCACATATAATCATGTAAAATAGTTGAAAATTGAACAAAATCACTTACCCAATGATTGTAGATGAAAATCCCTGCAGCATCTGTTCAACATCAGCAAAACTAAAACTCTTCCAAACACTACGAAATGCATACGAAACTCACCCGAGCCCTCGGGGCTC
The DNA here is from genome assembly GCA_002018475.1 of Nicotiana obtusifolia. Taxonomy (NCBI): domain Eukaryota; kingdom Viridiplantae; phylum Streptophyta; class Magnoliopsida; order Solanales; family Solanaceae; genus Nicotiana; species Nicotiana obtusifolia. The sequence goes on along the minus strand of MCJB01052652.1, from coordinate 13,549 downwards.
CAAACCAAATATCAACACAAGTCTAGAAACATAACACAAACTGGCTCGCGTCATCAAATCATCAAAATAACATCCGAAACCAAGAATGGACCTCCAAAACACATGAAATAAACATAAAACTCAAGAACTTTTAAAAACACAATGCGCCGATTCCTATCAAATCAACTCGGAATAACACCAAACATTACGGAAAAGTTCCAAATTAAAAAACAAACTTACTCCAAGTCCCGAAACAGAAATCGAAATACCACAGCTATGAAGACATCATATGGTCAAACTAATCAAAATTCAAAGCTATTAAAGTGCCAACTTCTGGCAAAGCAACACAATCAACCTACGGGCCTCTGAATTCGATTCCGGGAATACTTACAAGTCTAAAATCACGATACAAAACTATCAAAGCCATCAAAACACTCTTTTGGGGTTATTTTCACAAAAATCAAACCTTAATTAACATTTTAAATTTAAGCTTCTAAAGTGAGTACCACTTATCCAAATTGATCGCGAAACATCCGAAAATCAAATCTGACCATGCAAATAGACAATAAGAAACCGATCAAGACCTCGAACCACCGAACAGAACCTTAAAGCTCAAAATAACTTGTGTGTCTACCTTGTGTGAGTCATGCATATTACTGTTTTATTGTGTTGTTTCCTATGCGTCATTCATTGTCTCTGATCTTAATTGTTCACTCGAGCTATGGTAGAATACTTGCACAAGCATACACCGTAACTAATTATTCATATCGGTTCAAGAAGATGAACCTCGATGTTTATTGATCATTTAGATGTATTCTTGTTTACCTGCCTTCTGTGCGTGAGTTGCACAGTTAGCACGTGAGTTTTTCGTTTGGATATGCGACATTGTCACTATTAGCACAGGAGTTGTCCGTACGGTTATCAGATATTGTTACTACTAGCATGTGAATTGTCCGTGTGGATATAGGATATTGTTACTCTCTCAGCACGTGAGTTGTCTGTGCAGATATGAGGTATTTATTGTATTGGCACGTGAGTTGTCCATGCGGCACGTGAGTTGTAATATGGGCACAAGATGCCAAGTGATTAGGGTTTGTGATTTGGGACACGATATTTGTGATTACGAGGTGTGGTACCTTGGGGAAATTCTTGTATAAACCTTGTGTGGAAGCGGCTGTCTTATTGAGTTGTTCCTTGTTTTTCCTTCCTTTGTTTCACCGGAATTTAACTGTATTTTATTTACTTTACGGCTCTATTACCTGTATGCTCCTTGTTGTTAATAGTTGTTTCCAGTATTTATTGCATGTACTGTAAATACCATGTTTAACATTATATTGTTCCCTTTTAGATTTATATTCATACTTGTACGGGTTATTATGTCTAGTAGGTGTCTTGACTGTTTCTCAACACTACTCCATCGAGGTTAGTCTTGATACTTACTAGGCACTGTCGTGGTGTACATATGCTACGCTTGTTGCACATGTTTGTGCATATCCAAGTACCTCTGTGTGTGTTGATCATTTGATAGTTGATCGAGTATTGCTGTGGAGACTTCAAAGTATACCTCAGAGTCCTCTTTCTGACGTTTTACCTTGTGCTGTCACTTCTATTTTGGAACAACTGTACTTAGAGAAATTTCTAGTGAATTTAGTAGAGCTTATGACTTGTACTACCGGTTTTAGGATGTTATATATATACTTGGGATTGTTGGCTTTATATAAAAACTTTGTTTAATGTTTAATAGTTGACTGGTTAAAATTTGTTATTAATTCAGTATGTGTTAGGTATCACGCCCAGAGCTTGGGGGCGCGACCGGCGCTCAAACGAGATAACCCGGTCAGACAAGCCTACTAGATGCTTCTTGCCCGAGCTTACCCATGAATAAAGTGAAGACATATTTCACTAATTAGACCATTATAAGATAATGTGAGAAACACCAATTCATTACCATTAGTTACATCATTTATAAGTCTCCAAAATATTACATTACACATTCATAGTTTAGAAGTAGAACATGTGATACAAATACAACATTCTAGTTTGTCTTTCCAAACACCATATAAAACTCACACTATGTCTACAGAGCCTTAATAGATGCAAAAGAGTAATATGATACTGCCGGGAACAAGGCTCCGGCTATACCTCAGAACACCATACATAGAGGACGAGAGATACAAGACCCCGAGAAAAAGTGGGGCTCACCAAGTCAGCTGAGGAGGGGGTGTACTGCTATCACTGATCAACGTAGCCTGATATGGAACCACCTGCATCATTTAAAGATGCAGCGCCTCCGACAAAAGGGACGTTGGTACATACTGAATAGTACTAGCATGTAAGACTAAACACCCTCTCCATAGAATGAGTAACAATACAATGACAAATAATTATAGGATCAAAATGAAAGCCTCAAATAACACCAATACACCAAGTTAGGAGCAAGATAAGTTTTCAAGTAGATTTCAATGTTTTAGGTGGGGAGATCTTTAGTACCGATATACCACCGTGACTTTAGCACAGAGTACAATCACGACCTGATAGGATAGGTTGTCACATCCAAAGACATCCAATCACAATCACAATCACCACACCATGTGCGGCGTTATGGTGTTCGATCGCGACCCGATCGGCTAAGCCGTCTCACCATAATGACATGTGGATTGACATCACCCTTCTCTAGCAATAATCCCATCCCAACTAAGGGGAGTAATATCTACACATCAACCTTATCCCATTTAAGGGGAATGTTCTCAACATATCAGTTCGGGGATTTATCCCTCAATCACTCCTACATCGGCACGTGTAGTTTTGGGGTTAGGTTATTTCAACCTACCCATCCTCGGTGACTAACGATATTCCCAAAATGTTTATTATAAAAAGGATTTTCAACTCAACTCATAACCTTTCACGCATATTCTCATTTTATTGGCACTAGTGCCCACAAATGTAATATAATACTTGGCACGTCAGTGGTATTTTATATTTCATGCTCACCCGTTTCACATTCAAGCATCATTATGGGTTATCAACAACAAGGCATCTCTAATCACGACTTTTAGTACACGTATGAGAAAATAAGAGTCTTAGACACATTGAGTTTTTTTCCACAATTTGGGATAATAACTTGCAATTGAAACATGATTGAATTCATAATATTTTGATACACAACCCATACTTTGAACACATTCCCACAGGATAACATAATATGATAGGATCATTCGGAACACATTTAGAACATATATCTTTCGACATAAAATTTATTCGGAATAGTCAAATTTATAGTGAATAGCTCGGAATAGGAGAAATAAGAACTTGGCCCATCATACTTGAGACTTATGAGAACATCATGGGATTCAATTATAAGAGAGAAGTTTAGCCAATATACCTCACTTCGAGCTTTCCTTAAATTACTAACACTCCGGAAATCCTAGCAACTTTAATCTATTTAGAAAAATAACAAAATTGAACCATAATTAGGAAGATATGGGAGGGTACAGCTCATTTAAGCATTTCATCAAACACTAGGTGGGCATTATGATTTCGAGGTGCTTCTATGATGGATTACTTCATCCCACAACCTGATGTTTACTCATTTGAGCTCAACAACCTTCCTTAAACCTTATTGGTACATGCATGCATAAATAACACTCTCCTACCCAAGAATCACACTCTTCATTACCAATCTTCCACCCCTAACCAAAATGGAAAGCTAGGGATAGAACCTTACCTCTTGGATGAAGACCTTGTGAGTTTTCCTAGTTGAGTTTCAAAGCTTGGGCAAGGATTGATGAACAAAACACTTGGGCCTTCCTCCACTCTCTCTAAAATGGCAGTTCAGACCAGCCAAAATAACCCCCAAGGTCATTTTTATAAAAAAGGGATCGGGTGATAAATACCACTTGTTCATCACCAATCCATAAAGTGAGTTCTCCGGCTTCCACATCATAAAGGGCCTTACCCGTATCAACGAAAGGCCTCCCAAGAATGACAGAAGTACTGGGCAGAAGCATAAAAATCTAGGTTTATGTTCATTTTAACACATTTTGACTTTGGGAGATCGGATCTGAGCGATTTTTTTGTAGGGAATTTTCACCACATGGATTCGAGTAAGTATTTTCTACTCGGTTTTGGTTATATTTCATTATTAGACCCCATGTTTTCATACGTAAAAGTACATCGCAAGTCAATTAGCATAAGCTAAGAAATGAGATCATCTTTGAAAGTACATAAACTAAGTTAATCATGTTACCTTGGAGGTTACAAATCTTTAAGATCATGGATTACAAGTACAGAGAGTGTTGAAAGGCTTAGAAGCTAAACAAATTGAAGAAAATAAGTTTCGCCGAATGTCGACAAGTTGGGAATGTTATAACATGTACTTTTTGGGTGAGACTAGGGTGCTTAACATAAAAAGGAGGTTATGTTATGAGTTATTTTTTTCATATGATAGTCGTGTATTACGTATTAAAGTCAAATGAGTTGTGAAAAAAAAGTTTGCAAAGGTCATCACAAGTGTTACACACGATGCATCCCAAGGTGACGTATAATGAATAAGAGACTTGTTAATCGTGATTTAAATGAGTGTAAAGTCATAATATGACTATATATGATGTTTGGATATAAAATATAAAGTTTGGGAAAATCGGACACTCGCGGAAAAACCAATTAAGGATTTGCCTTCTAATGAAGCTTTTTGAGCAATACATTTCATGTGTTATATGAGGTACTTTTGGGACATATTACATACCAAGCTGAAGATCTTGGACTATAATTTCCAATGCTCTTAACCATTTATTCATATGACATCTGGATAAAAAGATATAAGCATCGGAAGAAGGCCAATGCTAGGGTGCCAAGCTAGCACCTGTTTGACTTTTCAAAAGTGGAAATATATATCCCTTATGTCACGACCCAAAGTGGAGGGCCATGACTAGCACCCGACCATACTTGCCGAGCACCAACGTATCTTTTATCTAACCTTCTTTATTAACATTTAGAGCTGACGAGATCAATATAGATTGTAGACATGGATCATGGACAACCAACAATAAAATATGATTGCATGAACATACATAACATGGGATGACCGGACAATCAAGAAACTATATATAAGGTACGAGCTACCACACTACCATGAAAGACTATACAACAAAAACCAGCGAACAAGGCATACATAACTATACATGAGTCGACACCTGTCTATGAGCCTCTAAAGGAACATAAGTACTGCAACATAGCCGGAACACGGTCCCGACATACCCATAATGTCTATAACAAAAATGCATACCCAGACCACGACAAGTCCGGAGAAGGGATCTCGCCAATCACCGCTAAACTGGAAGGCCTACTGTGGTGGGGGAGCGGCACCTGCCTGTCTATCAGGACCTGTAGCACGACATGCAGCATCCACAAATAAAAGGACGTCAATACGAATAAAGTACTGAGTACGTAAGGCAGGGAACCATAAGTACGAACAGTAATGTAAGCAGGGATAGAGAATATACAACCTGTAACATCTGGGTACCTCTAAGGGCTACTGACATGAAATGCATGATACATATGTATATATACATAAACTTTTAAAACATATGCCTCTATAGGAATCATCATCATCATATCATACCTGGCCGTAATAGGCTTGGTAAAAACGTACCAGGCCATCATAAGGCTCGGTAGAATCGTACCCGGCCACGTGGAGCTCGGTAAAACCCAACTGATCAGTGGTTGCACAATAGGTGTCGTACCCGGCCGACCATAGTGCGGCTCAGTAAACTAAAATAGATACATATATATAATGCATGCTCGACTCATGAAAATACGTTCTAAGCCTTTTGGAGTGACGTAAGGTTGGTATCCTCTGTACACGTTATTAGGACTAACTCTTCACCATGGACCTTATAAGAATCAGGAAGTACCAAAAACATTGATAACATAAGAACAAGAGAAGCAACATCAACGTCAATCGTTCCATAATAGGGGAAACAATGTAAGTACTGCTAGCTTCTAAGAGTAGAGTTTCTTTGGAAGCTCGTTCATTACATCATGTACCATCGGAGTCGTGCAAAAGAAGGAAAGGAATAGCCTCACATACCTTGTATATACTGCCCCAATCTCAAGCCATGCAACTGTCACAACTCCTTAGTCTACAATAAGAGAAACGATACTATCGTTATCATTTAAGTGTCATAAATATTATGTACCGACCACAACCTATATATATGACTTCACAAAATTCAAAACAATCAACAAACAGCCCAAAAGACATCAATAATAATCATATTGAGCCTCCCAAAATAGTCCACGCACAAGCTAATCACTTCATACATACGATAGCCACCGTAGTCGTGTCAAACGACCCGAAAATGTTACGAAGAACTATCAGCCCACAACCCTAAATCTGTATGGTGTTTCTCCACACCCTTCTTCCTCCCAAAAATCAACAAAACAGTAGTAAAACATGTAGCCCAACAGAAACACAAAACAGTCCACTACAAGTGAATAACTCGAACTCACAGCTTCCGATCACCGTCCCGTGAGTTCTTACATGTATAAAACGAATTACCATGAATTCACAGTAGAAATAATGTATGAAAGAGAGCAGTAAAATTACCTTACTTGTTGGATAACTCAGCCCTTTCCTTGGTTCTTCAAACTCTAGGTTTCAACCCCAATTAGAACTTGAAAGAGAGGGAAAATCGATTAGGGTTTGTGTGGGATTTTTGGGGAGTGGTTGTAGGGGTTCAATTTGTTGTTGAAGTTCTGAAATAAGGGTGAAATAACTGAGTTTATAATCCACTTAAAATTCCTCTCTTGGCCGACTTTGGGACTTTTAATTTTGTCCTCTAATTTTGGCAAGTAGGTGATGCACCTACTTGTCACCTACCAATCTGCGCAGGTCTACGGAAATACAATTATCTCTATACTCCGAGATCGTATTAACAAAAAGTTTAATGCGTTGGAAACTAGACTCATAGATCTTTAATTTGGTAGGTAGATCACTCCGAAATTTCTTTGTAAATTGGGAGAAAAGCCTAGAAAAAATTGACCTAATGTTTAAGTAAAATTATGAACCTAAGTTGCGACAACTTTTGTCGACTTTTGTTTCATAACTCGTTTGACTTCAAGACTTATGATACAGATATTATATGATTCAAATACCTTAAAAAAGACCTCTTGAGTGTATTAAGCACCTCTAGGTTTACCCGAAAATATGAGTTACAACATCTTTGATTCGTTTAACTCCTAATACCTGTTAATCACCCTTGTACACTCTTATATCACTTAAGGCCAATAGGATTAACTTCTTATCATATCAGAGATAATTACTTCTTGGATTTATGTTAAATAACATATGGCATGAACTAACACGTGTGGATATGGTTTGTAACACCCTCCCCCCAGGAACATTCGTCCTCGAATGTAAGGGTTCATGGGGAGTTTAAATCATCGTGGATTCCGGCCGAGTTTCTCTCATAAATAGAGGACGAACTTGCGAGCAGTTAACTCAACGTATGGCCTTACAAGAGTATGCAAATATATGGACATGTACATTATCTGCATATCACCATTTTGTATTAAGGAAGAGTATTCTCAAGCTATTGCTTACCTCATAGAGTTGTTCCACCTTCTAATGCATCTTGTGTTCCCCTAGCATCCTCGTTATCTTTATTCTACAACAGGTAAGGGTATTTAGACTTCATCTCCTCTTCTGTTTCCCATGTCATTTCTTCCATATTCTTGTTCCTCCATAATACTTTGACGGAAGCTACATCTTTTGTTCTCAGCTTGCGGACTTGTCGATCTAATATAGCCACTAGCACTTCTTCATATGATAGATCCTCTTTAACTTTTACATCTTTGATAGGGACGACTCGAGAAGGGTGTCCAATACATTTCTTCAACATAGATACATGGAATACCGGATGGACAAATTCCAATTCAGATGGCAATTCTAACTCATAAGCAACATGTCCAATTCGTCGAAGAATTTAATACGGACCGATATACCTTGGACTCAGCTTACCTTTCTTCCCAAAACGCATAACACCCTTCATTGGTGAGTTTCTCAGGAAAACCCAATCACCAACCTCAAACTCCAGATCACGACGTCGGACATCGGAATAAGACTTTTGCCTGCTTTGTGTCGTCCTCAATCGTTCCTGTATCACCTTCACCTTCTCAATGGCTTGGTAAATCAAATCTGGCCCATATAATTCTGTTTCACCGACTTCGAACCATCCAACTGGTAATCTACATCTCCTCCCGTATAGTGCCTCGTATGGGGCCATTTTAATACTTGAATGGTAGCTATTATTGTAGGTGAATTCTATGAGTGGAAGATGGTCATCCCAATTTCCCTTAAAATCTAGAACACATGCTCATAGCATATCTTCCAGTGTCTGAATGGTACATTTAGCTTGTCCATCTGTCTGCGGATGAAATGCAGTGCTGAGATTCACTTGTGTGCCTAAACCCTTCTGAAAAGACCTCCAAAAGTTAGCCGTAAATTGAGCTCCTCGGTCTGATATAATAGACGCCGGCACACCATGAAGCCTAACAATCTCCTTGATATACAACTTCGCATAATCTTCAGCCGTGTAAGTTGTTTTAACTGGTAGAAAATGGGCACATTTTGTAAGTCGATCAATTATCACCCAGATGGAGTCAAACTTATGATAAGAGCAAGGTAATCCAATAATGAAGTCAATATTAATCACCTCCCATTTCCAGGCCGGAATCTCTATATTCTGAAGCAATCCACCGGGTTTCTGATGTTCTGTCTTTACTTGTTGACAATTGGGACATTGGGCTACAAATTCTGCAATAGACTTCTTCATGCTATGCCACCAATACTGCTATTTAACATCATGATACATCTTTGTCGAGCCGGAATGGATGGAATATCGGGATTGATGAATCTCATTCATAATCTTCTCTCGCAACCCTGCCACATTAGGCACACATAATCGGCCCTGGTACCCAATGCCCCATTTCCTCCAATCTCAAAATATTACACTGCTGAATGCTCTCTCTCAATCGTACTAAGATAGGATCTTCATATTGCCGTGCTTTTACCTCGGCTACCCAAGATGATTCTGATGTATTATGTATAGTAACACCTCCGTCATCAGAGTCTAATAATCTGATTCTCATATTGGCTAGCTGATGAAGCTCTTTAGTCAACCCCCATCTACCTGCTTCAATGTGTACTAAGCTTCCCATTGACTTACGGCTGAGAGCGTCTGCCATAACATTGGCTTTACCGGGATGATACAATATCTCGACGTCGTAGTCTTTCAGTAATTTGAGCCACCTACGCTGCCTCAAGTTCAACTCCTTCTGATTAAAGATGTATTGTAAACTCTTGTGATCTGTGTAGATGTCAACATGGACTCCATATAAGTAGTGCCGCCATATCTTTAAAGCATATATTACTGCAGCCAATTCCACATCATGGGTTGGATAATTCTTTTCATGCTTCTTCAATTGTCTTGATGCATAAGCAATCACCTTCCCACGCTGCATCAATACGCACCCCAAACCTATACCTGAGGCATCACAATATACCACATAACCTTCTGTTCCTTCGGTAAGAGTGAGCACTGGGGCGGATGTCAATCGATTCTTCACCTCCTGAAAACTACGTTCACAAGCGTCAGACAATTGGAACTTGGTAGCTTTCTGTGTTAACTTAGTCAATGGTGCTGATATAGAGGAAAACCCTTCTACAAACCGCCTATAATAGCCTGCTAGCCCCAGGAAGCTGCAGACTTCTAATGACGTTGTAGGTCTCGGCCAATTCTTTACTGCATCAATCTTTTGAGTGTCGACACTAATACCCTCGTCAAATATCACATGGCCAAGGAATGCTATTGAGTTCAACCAGAATTCACATTTGGAGATCTTAGCATATAACTTATGTTTCTAAAGCGTCTGCAATACTATCTGCAAGTGGCCCGCATGTTCCGCCTCTGAATGGGAATACACCAGAATGTCATCAATGAATACAATCACTAACACATCAAGATATGGCTTGAATACAGTATTCATGAGATCCATCAAAGCTGCTGGGGCATTTTTTAGCCTAAATGACATCACCAAGAACTCGAGATCCTGTCGACCTACTAGAGCATAGGTTCGATTTTGAGCACCACTCGAACTCGGCCCTGCACTTCTACCTCTACCACGACCTGTCGACTACTGAAAACCCCATGCTGGAGGTCGAACTGATGAGGAAGAACCAGACACAGATCCAGTCGGCTAAGCCATACCATCACCTCCTCTGTTAGGACAATCCCGCATCATATGGCCAGGCTGTCCGCAAGAATAACATGCATCAGAACCTCGACAGCACAGTCCAAATTGGGCCTTGCCGCACTAATCACAACGTGGTGTTGGGGGTCTCTCTGACTAGTATCACTGTGATGTTGCGGTCTGATGCCCGCGAACTCTGACCTGGACCACAATAGGTAAATCGATCATATCGAGGTCTCTGAAACTGTGGAGGAGCAATAGCTACAGGTGGCGCCGAACTCCTCGAAGACAGGGGCTTGATGCTGCCTCTGAAGTAATCAGAATACCTTGCAAATATCGCCCTCTTATGTTGGCCCCTATCCTGCTCCCTATCTGCCCTCTGCTGGCGCTTACGATCCTCTAGGCTCTGGGCATAAGCCTGAATACGGGAAATATCCATGCCCTCTACCAAGGAGGCTGTCGTGCACTCATTTATCAGATGTGGTCCCAACCCGTTCACGAACAAATGAACCCTATCACTCATCTCGGCCACCATATGGGGAGCATACCTTGCTAAAGAATCAAACTGCATACCAAACTCTTGCACACTCATATTACCTTGCCTAAGGTTCAAGAACTTATCAGCTCTAGCTCGTCGTATCTCAACTGGCATGTAGTGACGAAGAAAGGCCTCAGAAAATTACTTCCACACAGCTGGAGGAGCGTTCGAACCCCTGGATCTCTCCCAACTATCATACCAGTGAACCGCTAAATCTCGTAGCCGATAAGAAGCCAACTCTACTGCCTCTGTATCACTAACATGCATAACCCACAGTGTACAATGAACTTGGTCAATAAAAGTTTGCGGGTCCTCCTTGGGGTCTGATCCGGTAAACACTGGAGGGTCTAAATTAATAAAATCACGAACTCTCGTACTAACTGGTTTATCAGCAGCACCTGTATTCTGCCTCTGAGCCTGAGCAGCTACCAAGCTAGTCAATAACTGCAAAGCACTCCGCATATCCTGGTCTGTAGTGCCGGACGGAGGAACTGGAGGTGTTGGGTGCCTCCTAATATCCTCTGGAGGAGACGAAGTAGATGAGGTATGAGACGGCATCTCGCTTTGAGCCTCACTTTGGCCTGCTCTGGCTTGGGGCACATGACTGGTACCCTCTCCCACAACTATATCTAGCCGTCTACTAATTGTTTGCTTCCTAGTCGAAGGCATCGCTGAAAGAAAACAAGGTGAATATTAGAGACGAACACTTACGAGTCAACTCTACGCACGATAGAGATTTAGGAAGAAGGTAACAACCCTAGATGTCATGTAGCCTCCTGATTATAAATGTGGCGCGCTACACATCCATAATCAAGACTCTACTAGACAGGGCTCATAGACAATCCCTATGACAGACTGGCTCTGATACCAAGTTTGTCACGACCCAAACTGGAGGGCCATGACTAGTACTCGACCATACTTGCCGAGCACCAACGTACATTTTATCTAACATTCTTTATTATCTTTTAGAGCTGACGAGATCAATATAAATGGTAGACATGGATCAAGGAAAACCAACAACAAAATATGATGGCATGAACATACAAAACATGGGATGACCAGACAATCAAGAAACTATATATAAGGTACGAGCTACCATGCTACCATGAAAGACTATACAACAAAAACCAGCCAACAAGGCATACCAAACTATACATGAGTCGCACCTGTCTATCAGCCTCTAAAGGAACATAACGACTGCAACATAGCCGGAACAGGGTCCCGACATACCCATAATGTCTATAACAAAAATGCATACCCAGACCACGACAAGTCCGGAGAAGGGATCTCGCCAATCACCGCTGAACTGGACAGCCTACTGTGGTGGAGGAGCTGCACCTGCCTGTCTATCAGGACCTGCAGCATGACATGCAGCGTCCACAAATAAAAGGACATCAGTACGAATAAAGTACTGAGTATGTAAGGCAGGGAACCATAAGTACGAACAGTAATGTAAGACGGGATAGAGAATATACAACTTGTAACATCTGGGTACCTCTAAGGGCTACTGACATGAAATGCATGATACATATGTATATATACATAAACTTTTAAAACATACGCCTCTGTGGGCATCATCATCATCATATCATACCCGGCCGTAATAGGCTCGGTAAAAACATACCCGGCCATCATAAGGCTCGGTAAAATAATACCCGGCCACGTGGAGCTCGGTAAAACCCAACTGATCAGTGATTGCTCAATAGGTGCCATACCCGGCCGGCTATAGCGCGGCTCGATAGAGTAAAATAGATACATATATATAATGCATGCTCGACTCATGAAAATATGTTCTAAGCCTTTTGGAGTGACGTAAGGTTGGTATCCTCTGTACACGTTATTAGGACTAACTCTTCACCATGGACCTTATAAGAATCAGGAAGTACCAAAAACATTAATAACATAAGAACAAGAGAAGCAACATCAACGTCAATCGTTCCATAAGAGGGGAAACAATGTAAGTACTGCTAGCTTCTAAGAGTAGAGTTTCTTTGGAAGCTCGTTCATTACATCATGTACCATCGGAGTCCTGTAAAAGAAGGAAAGGGATAGCCTCACATACCTTGTATATACTGCCCCAATCTCAAGCTATGCAACTATCACAACTCCTTAGTCTACAATAAAAGAAACGATATTATCGTTATCATTTAAGCGTCATAACTATTATGTATCGACCACAACCTATTTTACGATGAAACGGACAGCACCTCCCCTATATATATGACTTCACACAATTAAAAAAAATAACCAAACAGCCCAAAGAACATAAATAATAATCATATTGAGCCTCCCAAAACAGTCCAGCACAAGCTAATCACTTCATACATACGATGGCCACCGTAGTCATGTCAAACGACCCGGAAATGTTAGGAAGAACTATCAGCCCACAACCCTAAATCTATATGGTGTTTCTTCACACCTTTCTTCCCCAAAACTCCACAAAATAGTAGTAAAACACGTAGCCCAACAGCAACACAAAACAGTCCGCTACAAGTGAATAACTCGAACTCACGGCTTCCGATCACCGTCCCGTGAGTTCTTACATGTATAGAACGAATTACCATGAATTCACAGGTGAAAAAATTTATGAAAGAGAGCAGTAAAATTACCTTACTTGTTGGATAACTCAGCCCTTTCCTTGGTTCTTCAAACTCTAGATTTCAACCCCAATTAGAACTTGAAAGAGAGGGAAAATCGATTAGGGTTGGTGTGGGATCTTTGGGGAGGGGTTGTAGGGGTTCAAATTGGTTTTGAAGGTCTGAAATAAGGGTGAAATAACTG
>MCJB01052651.1:31325-42171 GCA_002018475.1 Nicotiana obtusifolia | reverse complement strand
AAACTCTTAATTAATTGTAGTATTTTTTTGCAAAGAATAAATTTAAAAAACAAAAATGAGAAGACAAGAGTTATGAACTTTGTGATGGAATTCCGAGATTTGAAGCAATTTTATTGTAGTGATAGATAAATTTAAGTTTTTGAATATATAACAAAAAAATATTTCTAACTTTGTGTATATATATATATTTGAAATGTTTAATTTGTTTCAAAGTTCAAACTTAGAATTAAAAAACTTATAATATTCTTTCGAACGTTGAATTAGTTTCGAAGTTTAAAATTAGATTCAAATCTTGAAATTTGAATCAATTAGAAACTCTTAATTAATTGTAGTATTTTTGCGCAAAGAATAAATTTAAAATAAAAATAAGAAGACAAGAGTTGTGAACTTGTGATGGAATTCCAAGATTTGGAGCAATTTTATTGTAGTGATATATATATAATTTTATATATATATATATATATATATATTTGAAATGTTTAGTTTGTTTAAAAGTTCAAGCTTAGAATTAAAACACTTATAATATTCTTTCAAACTTCGAATTAGTTTCAATGTTTAAAATTAGATTCAAATCTTGAAATTTGAATCAATTAGAAACTAGTAATTAATTGTAGTATTTTTGCGCAAAGAATAAATATAAAACAAAAAAAAAAGAAGACAATAGCTGTGAGCTTGTGATGGAATTCCAAGATTTGGAGCAATTTTATTGTAGTGATAGATAATTTTAAGTTTTTGAAAATATAAAAATAAAATATTACTTTGTATATATACATTTGAGATGTTTAGTTTGTTTCATAATTCAAACTTAGAATTTAAAAACTTATAATATTCTTTCAAACTTTGAATTAGTTTCAAAGAATTAGTTTTAAAGTTTAAAATTAGATTCAAACCTTGAAATTTGAATCAATTAGTGTCACGACCCAAAATCCCAACCCGGTCGTGATGGCGCCTCTCATGAAGACAAGGCCAGCCAATCCAACTAAACCTCAATTTAAACAGTTAAACAACGCAAATTAATATAAGTACAGTTTAACAACAGAGATTAGCGGAAAAATATAGAGAACCATCCCGACTACAGCCCAAACCGGGGTGTCTTAAAGTCATGAGCAACTAAAGAATAAATAAAATTACTATTACAATATCCCTGGCACAATTGTCTGAAGAAAGTGGAAACAATAGGATAAAAGAGATATGGGGCTGCGGACGCCAATAGCTACCTCGTATTCTCTGAGTCACCGCTCTAACAATAGTAGTCAATACCTCGGAGCGGAACCGAGGACGCCTGAATCTACACACATGGTGCAGGGAGTAATGTGAGTACTTCCAACTCAGTGAGTAATACATATAAATAATGACTAAAAGTAAGAAACACATAAGGCTTAAAGAAATCCACGATGAAACAGTAAAAGCACGTAAATATTCTAAGCAAATAACATGAAGTGAATGAAAACAACACCAACGCAACAAAATGCAATCCACGTCATGACTTTCGTGGCGGCGTGCCACCCGTTCCCTGGGTACCCGGTGCTCACTGTGGGGGCAGTAGCGCAATCTCTCGTGACGGCGTGTCACCCGATCCGACATATCATATGCAAGTCATTTAATTTTCAAAACTGAGTTTATGAAATGAATGAGTTCAGTAACAAATACCCCTGAAGGGTTCACATAACCGGCGAGATGCCAAATAATACCCTTGAAGGGTTCACATAACCGGTGAGATGCCAAATATGATGATATCAATAAGTTTCAATCAATCATGTAGTAAAATCATCAATCGGGATGGACCAAGTCACAATCCCCAGTAGTAAACGAGACAGTATAGCACTACGATGTGAAAATCCGGGGTTTCAAACCCTCAGGACATCATTTACAAGCATTACTCACCTCAAACCTGCTAAATCCTTAGCCCACGACGCCCTTGCCCTTTGAATTGTCCTCCACGTGCGTCGAATCTATCCAAATTAAAAACAATTACGTCACAATATGTTGAGGGAACAAAGCCCATGCGAAAACAATCAAAAATTACTAGGAAATCCCGAAATTACCAAAACCCGAGCCCCGAGCCCCGGGCCCACTTCTCGAAATTCAGTAATTTTCGCCTCAACGGGTCCCTTATCTCATCACGAGTTCAACCATACAAGGTATATTAAATTCCGACATTGACTCGACCTCTAAGTCTCAAAACCAAGCTTAGGGTCTTCCACAATTCTCCCCAACTTAAATCACCAGTGAAAACGCTTAAAACAGCTATAATCTTAGGTAAATCTTTCAAAATTGAGTTAGGAATACTTACCCCGATGTCTCCCTTAAAAACCCTCCAAGAATTTCTTCAAAACTTGCTTCAATCCGAGTTCTATGGCCCCAAGTATGTTTGAGGTGACCAAAACTCCTCCCTTTAAGAATTTATCCAAGAAAATCTCCTTTGGATGTAGTTTTGAGGTTGATTTGTTGTGATTCTATGGTGTTTGGAGGTGTTTTTCTTCGTGGGTAACGGAAATGGGTTTTGCATGGTAAAATGGGCACTGAGTTCTATTTATAGAGTGGTCAAAAATTGAGTTAAAATACCCTTGCCCGACCAAATACGCGATCGCATACCTGTCGCATAACAGGTATGCGGTTCGCATATTTGACGTAGCCATCGCGAAGATAGCCCTAGCCTTCACCGCGGAATCAACACAAAGCAAGGTTTGTGGTTCGCATTTCATGGTTTGCGATCGCATTCTTGTCGCATTCCTGACATAGATTTTTGTCCAAGTTTCTGTCTCAATATGCGATCTCCACTGTTAAATATGCGGTTCGCATTTCAGATTTGCGGTTCGCATTCTTGCCGCACTTTGGTCGCGAATCTTGCCCAGATTTCTGCTTGTTTTTGCGACTTCACTGTGAGATATGCGGTCCGCATTTGAGTTATGCGGTCCGCATTCTCACCTGGTTTTTCTGCAACTTTTGCTTTTCCAATGATGGTTTAATCCGTTTAACCACCCAAAACTCACTCGAGGCCTCTGGAACCTCAACCAAACACGCCAACATATCCCATATCATTATTCAAACTTGTTTCAACCTTCGGTATGCTCAAATCAACATCACAACATCAAATTCGCATTGGATTCAAGCCTAAGGATTTTCAAAAATCTCCTAAATCGCTCTTTTGATCTAAACCCAACCGAACTACGTCCGAATGACCTGAAATTTCACACACACGTCCTAATTCACATCTCGAAACTACAGCAACTGTCGGAATTCCATTCCGACCCTCGAATCAAAATCTCGCTTATCGACCGGAAATCGCCGAAATTCTAACTTCGCCAATTCAAGCCTAATTCTACACCGGACCTTCAAAATCAATTCCGATCGCACTCCTAAGTCATAAATCACCTCCCGAAGCTAACCGACCATCGGGATTCACATCCGAACCCTCTAACTCATAAGTCAACATTCGGTTGACTTTTCCAACTTAAACCTTCTTAAAAGAGATTAAGTGTTTCGTTTCTTACCAAATTCATTCCGAACGCAAACTGCTCAACTCGATCACATAAAGCACAGATAACGAAGCATAAATGAAGTAGGAATGGGGAAGACGGAGTGGTAAACCCACGAGACGAATGGCAGGGTTGTCACATTCTCCCCCTCTTAAATAAATGTTCGTCCTCGAACGAGTCAAGAAGCATACCTGAAGTTCCAAATAGGTGGGAATATCTGCTCCGTATCTCTTGCTCGGTTTCCCAGGTAGCCTCCTCCACGGACCGACCTCTCCATTGAACTTTCACTGAAGCTATATCCTTGGACCTCAACTTCCGAACCTGACGATCCAAAATCGCCACTGGCTCCACCTCATAGGTCAAACCATTATCCAAATGAATCGTGCTAAAGTCCAAAATATGAGACGGGTCTCCAATATACTTTGGGAGCATAGAAACATGAAATACTGGGTGTACACTCGACATACTGGGTGGTAAAGCAAGCTCATAAGCTACCTCCCCGACTCTCCGAAGTACTTCAAACGGCCCAATGAACCGAGGACTTAATTTCCCTTTCTTCCCGAATCTCATAACACCTTTCATGGGCGAAACCTTCAGCAAGACCTTCTCGCCAACCACGTAAGACACATCTCGAACCTTTTTGTCAGCATAACTCTTTTGCCTCGATTGTGCTGTACGGAGCCTCTCTTGAATTATTTTCACCTTCTCTAAAGCGTCCTGAACCAAGTCAGTCCCCAATAGCCTAGCTTCGCCGGGCTCGAACCAACCAACCGGAGATCTACACCGCCTCCCATACAAAGCCTCATACGGAGCCATCTGAATACTTGACTGGTAGCTGTTGTTATAAGCGAACTCTACAAGCGGTAGAAATTCATCCTATGAACCTCCGAAATCAGCAACACATGCACGCAACATGTCCTCCAGTATCTGAATGGTACGTTCTAACTGCCCATCCGTCTGAGGATGAAATGCTGTGCTCAATTCCACCTGAGTACCCAACTCCCTCTACACGGCTTTCAAGAACTGCAAAGTGAACTGTGTACCTCTATCTGAAATGATCGAAACTGGAACGCCATGCAGCCGGACAATCTCTCGAATATAAATCCTTGCCAACCGTTCTGAAGAATAGGTAGTACACACAAGAATGAAGTGCGTGGACTTGGTCAGCCGATCTACAATCACCCAAATAGCATCGAACTTCTTCAAAGTCCGTGGGAGTCTAACAACAAAGTCCATAATGATCTGTTCCCACTTCCACTCGGGAATAGCTATCTGCTGAAGCAAACCACCCGGCCTCTGATGTTCATATTTTACTTGCTGACAGTTGAGACACGGAGCTACGAATCCCACAATATCCTTCTTCATCCTTCTCCACCAATAATGTTGCTTCAAATCCTGGTACATCTTTGCGGCACCCGGATGAATAGAATACCGTGAGCCATGGGCCTCCTCCAGAATCAACTCTCGGAGCCCATCCACATTGGGTACACAAATCCGGCCCTGCATCCTCAACACTCCATCGTCGCCGATGGTCACATCTTTAGCATCATTATGCCAGACTCTGTCCTTAAGGACAAGCAAATGGGGATCGTCATACTGACGCTCCCTGATGCGATCGTATAACGAAGACCGGGAAACCACGCAAGCCAACACCCGATTGGATTCCGAGATGTCTAATCTCACAAACCTATTGGCCAAGGTCTGGACATCGACTGCGAGAGGCCTCTCTCCAACTGGAATGTATTCCAAACTCCCCATGCTCACTGCCTTTCGGCTCAAAGCATCGGCCATCATGTTGGCCTTTCCCGGATGATATAGTATAGTAATATCGTAATCCTTGAGCAATTCCAGCCATCTCCGCTGCCTCAAATTTAGATCCTTCTGCTTGAACAAATGTTGAAGGCCACGATGATCAGTGAACACCTCACAAGATACGCCGTATAAGTAATGCCTCCAAATCTTTAAAGCATGAACTATGGCAGCCAACTCCAAATCATGCACGGGGTAGTTCTTCTCATGAGGCTTTAACTTACGAGAAGCATAACCAATAACTCTACCCTCCTAAATTAGTACACAATCGATCCCAATTCTTGAGGCATCACAATACACGGTATACGAACCTGAGGCTGATGGTAGAACCAATACTGGAGCTGTGGTTAAGGCTGTCTTGAGCTTTTGAAAGCTCTCCTCACACTTGTCTGACCATACAAATGGAACACCCTTCTGGGTCAATTTGGTCAAGGGCGACGTGATGGATGAGAAGCCCTGAACAAACCGGCGATAATAACCTGCCAACCCAAGAAAACTACGAATCTCTGTGACTGAGGACGGTCTAGGCCAACTCTGAACCGCCTCTATCTTTTTCGAATCAACCTGAATACCCTCGCTGGATACTACGTGCCCCAAGAAATCCACTGAGTCGAGCCAAAACTCACACTTGGAGAATTTCGCATAAAGCTTCTCTTCCCTCAGTCTCTGCAATACAACCCGCAGATGCTCTGCGTGCTCTTCCTGGCTACGCGAGTACACCAGAATATTATCAATAAATACTACCACGAACGAATCCAGATAAGGCCGAAATACATTGTTCATTAACTGCATGAACGCTGCTGGGGCATTGGTTAGCCCGAAAGACATAACAAGAAACTCATAGTGGCCATATCTAGTCCAGAAAGCAGTCTTAAGAATATCTGCATCCCTGATCTTTAACTGGTGATATCCTGAACGGAGATCAATCTTAGAGAACACTTGTGCTCCCTGAAGCTGGTCAAATAAGTCATCGATGCGAGGCAAAGGATATTTGTTCTTGATTGTTACCTTGTTCAGTTGCCCATAATCGATGTACATTCTCATCGTGCCATCTTTCTTTTTCACAAATAGAACCGGTGCACCCCAAGGTGACACACTAGGCCGAATGAATCCCTTATCTAGGAGTTCCTGAAGTTGCTCTTTCAACTCCTTCAACTCTGCTGGTGCCATACGATACGGTGGAATAGAGATGGGCTGAGTGCCCGGCACCAGTTCAATGCCAAAATCAATATCCCTATCCAGTGGCATGCCCGGCAGGTCTGCAGAAAATACATCAGGAAAATCCCGTACAACTGGAACAGAATCGATGCTTGGAGTCTCAGCTCCAACATCCCTCACAAATGCTAGGTATGCAAGGCAACCCTTCCCAACCATACGCTGGGCTTTCAAGTATGATATCACCCTACTAGGAATATAATCAGTCACGCCACGCCACTCGATCCGCGGCACACCCGGCATTGCCAAAGTAACTGTCTTAGCATGGCAGTCTAAAATAGCACGACATGGAGATAGCCAATCCATGCCCAAAATGACATCAAAATCTACCATGCTTAGTAGCAATAGATCCACTCGGGTCTCCAGACCCCCAATAGTTACTACACACGATCGATACACATGGTCTACAACAACAGTGTCGCCCACCGGGGTAGACACATGACCAGGTGAAGCAAGAAACTCCCGGGGCGTACTCAAATAATGAGCAAAATATGAAGACACATATGAATAAGTAGAACCGCGATCTAATAATATAGAGGCATCTCTGTAGCAGACTGAAACAATACCTGTAATAACGGCATCTGAAGCACTAGCATCTGTCATGCCTGGAATAGCATAAAATCGAGTCTGGCCACCGCCTGCTCGACCTCCCCCTCTTGGGCGGCCTCTGGCTGCCTGACCTCCGCCCCTGACTAGCTGGGCGGGTGGTGAAGTAACTGGATCAGCAGTCGAGGGTTGACCCCTCTGTTGGGACGATCTAGTAGCACGATGAGGACAATACCTCCCCATGTGGCCCATCTCGCCACACTCATAACAGTTCACTGGTGCACTAGCAAATGCAATCGGCCTAGAAGGCCCTGGGCCGACGGAGCATGAGCTGGGAGGGCGCTGAGTGATGACTGGCCCTGCTGAAATCCATGATAACCACGACCTGCATATGCCCCGCTATGCCCTGGACGGACTGGCTGAGCAGGCCTGAAGGAATGACCCCTACCTTGCTGATACTGGCCTCTCGAAGGAGTACCACTGTAACTACCCGATCCTCGAGGCCTCTTAGCCTCACTCTCCTCTCGCTCCTGACGGCGAACCGTCTCAATCTCGCGAGCTATGTCAACCACTTCCTCGAAAGTGGCACCCAATACTCTCTCCCTAGTCATAAGAATGCGGAGATTATAGTTAAGGCCATCCACAAACCTCCTGATCCTTTCACGATCAGTCGGAACCATCCAGACAGCGTGTCGAGCCAACTCAGAAAATTTTGACTCATATTACGACACAGTCATATCCCCCTATAGCAGCCATTCGAACTGTCTACGTAGCTCCTCTCTGCGAGACTGCGGCACATAGTTCTCCAAGAAGAGAGCGGAGAATTGTTGCTAAGTAAGGGGCGTTGCATCAACCGGCCTACACCTCTCATACGCCTCCCACCAATTAAAGGCAGCTCCCGTAAAATGAAAGGTGGTGAATGCCACACTACTAGACTCAAGAATCCCAGCTGTCCGGAGCATTCACTGACACTTATCAAGAAAGCCTTGGGCATCCTCGCCCTTAGCACCACTGAATGATAGAGGATGGAGTCTCCCAAACCTCTCAAGGCGACGCTGCTCATCATCTGGCATAACTGGTACTATGAATTCCTGAGCTGGTGCAGCTGGCTGGGCTGGAGGTGCCCCCGGCATCTGAAGTCCTTGCACTACCTGCTCAGGCGTATAGGCAACAGGAGTCTGATTGCCTCCCCCGGCCTGTGAAGTAGTGGTGGCTGTGGTGGCTGAAACCACCTGAGCTAGGCCAGTGCAAACAGATAATATCTAAGCCAAGGTCTCCTGAAGACCTGGAATAGTGATAGGCACAGCTGGTTCCTGAACTGGTGCTGCTGGAGCCTGTTCCTGAGCTGGGGCAGCTGGTGGATCAACAGATGCTGCCCTCGCCGCTCTGCCTCTACCACGACCACGACCGCGTCCGCGACCGCGTCCATGGCCTCTGGTGGCCTCAGTGGGTGGTACTCCTTTCAACCGGTGAAACATGTAAGTCTTTCAAGTAGATGACGTGAAGTAAAAGAAAACATTTAAAATCGCCCCTCGGGCTCAGTATCTTTTAAAAACCACGCCCATCGGGCAATATCATAAAAACAGTATCAGCCCCTCGGGCATATCACATGGTACAACATCGGCCCCTCGGGCTCATCACATCACAATATCAGCCCCTCGGGCTATAATTCACATCACACTTGGTACCCTGCGCTCACTGGGGGTGTACAGACTCGGGAGGGGCCCTTTACGGCCCAAGCGCAATATCATAACTCGTGGCAGTGTGCCACCCGATCCCGTGGCGGTGTGCCACCCGATCCAATTTACATCATATCTCGTGGCGGCGTGCCACCCGATCCAATTTACATCATATCCCGTAGCGGCGTGCCACCCGATTCCATTTAAAATGTCATTTAAATCTCAAACTGAGTAAAAGTAGCTGAATTGTAAATCAGTGGAAAAACAACATGACTAAATTTAAGTAATGAATCAAAACAGTGAGAAAACAGTGATAGATACCCCCCGAAGGGCTCAAATAATCGGCACGAAGCCCAAATACGGAAATCAGCCAAAATCATGATTATATCAAATAAGTTTTCAATCAAATATTTAATAAAAATCATCAATCGGGACAGACCAAGTCACAATCCCCAGTAGTAAACGACCCCACGCTCATCACCGAGCGTGTGCCTCGCCTTACTATAGCACTACGATGTGACGACCCGGCTAGTCATCTCGTGAGTTACCGCTCCGTTCTCCCCATTTCTTCTTTATTATGCTTCGCTATCCGTATTTCATGTAATCACGTTGAATGGTTTGCGTTCGGAGTAGATTTGGTAAGAAATGAGACACTTAGTCTCTTTCAAGAAGGTTTAAGTTGTAAAAAGTCAACCGGATATTGACTTATGAGTTAGAGGGCTCGGATGTGAATTCCGACGATTCGATTAGTTTCGGGAGATGATTTAAGACTTAGGAGTGTGATCGGAATTGGTTTTGGAGGTTCCGTGTAGAATTAGGCTTGAATTGGTGGAGTTAGTATTTTGGCGATTTCCGGTTGTTAGGCGAGATTTTGATCCGAGGGTCGGAATGGAATTACGAGAGATGCTGTAGCTTCGTATAGTGATTTCGGACTTAGGCGTATGTCCGGATTTGAAATTGGAAGTCCGTAGGACAATTCAACGCATTTTGGCGAATGTTAGAAAATAGAAGATTTTTGAAAAATTTGACCGAGGAGTTGACTTTTTGATATCGGGGTCGGAATCCAGTTCTGAAAATATTCATAGGTCCGTTATACCATTCATGACTTGTGTGCAAAATTTAATATCAATCGGACTCGATTTCATAGGTTTCGGCATCGAATGTAGAAGTTGGAATTTGTTAGTTTCATTAGGCTTGAATTGGGGTATGATTCGTGTATTTAGCATTGTTGGATGTGATTTAAGGCCTCGACTAAGTCCGTAATATGTTTTAGGACTTGTTGGTATATCCGAACGGGGTCCCGAATGGCTCGGGTGAGTTTTGGGTGGTTAAACGGACTATTTCACCATTGGAAAAGATGAAAAAAATTGCAGAAAAATTGCAGAAAAACTGGTGCGAGCAGTCCAGTTTTGAAGCTCATATCTTGTAATCTATAAGGAATCAGAAGAATTGCAAAACAAGAAAGTTGTAGCCCTTTGAATCTAGTTTTCAAAACGATAAACCGTCCATCATTTGGACATATATATAGAAAGTTACAATAGATTAAAGTTGGCTAGTACTGCGGTTTTCCAGGCAGTGTTGATGGCAGAAATTTAAGGACCGAAAATGGTCCTTTTCTTCATTTCGTTTTGGATTTTTGGAGCACGGTTCTTCGGCGATTTTTGAGGATTTATTCATAGATTCGATTGGGTAAGTGTTCTACATCCGAAATTGACTATATTTCATAAATCCATGGTCATATTCATCGTTTGATTCAAGTTTTGATGAAAGAAATCGGAATTTTTGTAAAATCTTTCAAAAATGAAAATTTAAGATTTGGAGGTCGATTCGTTATTGGAATTTGGTAAATTTGATATGGTTGAACTCGTATCGGAATGGGTATTCAGATTTTGTAACAAAAAATGGCGCCCAGTAGTATAAGCAACATTCTTAAGGGCATCAGATCATTACAAAATAGTCTTCATCCATATATATTTTTGTTGCTTTAATACAAGTATTACAATACTTACAATCACCAGGAAAACATCATCAACCATCACACTCTAAAATGTGGCCTTGCGCTAGAAGTCAATTTTTTCTTTTTAGTTTGAGTAAATTCATTAGTAGTCTCAATTGCGT
>MCJB01052651.1:13450-27578 GCA_002018475.1 Nicotiana obtusifolia | reverse complement strand
GTGAACTTGTGATGGAATTTCAAGATTTGGAGCAATTTTATTGTAGTGATAGACAATTTTAAGTTTTTGAAAATATAACAACAAAATGTTACAAATTTTATATATATATATATATATTTGAAATGTTTAGTTTGTTTCAAAGTTCAAACTTAGAATTAAAAAACTTATAATATTCTTTCAAACTTTGAATTGGTTTCAAAGTATAAAATTAGATTCAAACCTTGAAATTTGAATCAATTAGAAACTAGTAATTAATTGTAGTATTTTTGCGCAAAGAATAAATTTGAAAAAAAAAATAAGAAGACAAGAGTTATTAACTTGTGATGGAATTCCAAGATTTGGAGCAATTTTATTGTAGTGATAGATAATTTTAAGTTTTTGAAAACCTAACATTAAAATATTACTAACTTTGTATATATATTTGAAATGTTTAGTTTGTTTCAAAGTTCAAACTTAGAATTAAAACACCTATAATATTCTTTCAGATTTTGAATTAGCTTCAAAGTTTAAAATTAGATTCAAACCTTGAAATTTGAATCAATTAGAAATTAGCAATTAATTGTAGTATTTTTGCGCAAAGAGTAAATTTAAAATAAAAATAAGAAGACAAGAGTTGTGAACTTGTGATGGAATTTCAAGATTTGGAGCAATTTTATTGTAGTGATAGACAATTTTAAGTTTTTGAAAATATAACAACAAAATGTTACAAATTTTATATATATATATATATATTTGAATGTTTAGTTTGTTTCAAAGTTCAAACTTAGAATTAAAAAACTTATAATATTCTTTCAAACATTGAATTAGTTTCAAAGTTTAAAATTAGATTCAAACCTTTAAATTTGAATCAATTAGAAACTAGTAATTAATTGTAGTATTTTTGCGTAAAGAATAAATTTTAAAAAAAAAAAAGAAGACAAGAGCTGTGAACTTGTGATGGAATTCCAAGATTTGGAACAATTTTATTGTAGTGATAGATAATTTTAAGTTTTTGAAAATATAAAAATAAAATATTACTAACTTTGTATATATATATATATATATATATATATTTAAAATGTTTAGTTTGTTTCAAAATTCGAACTTAGAATTAAAAAACTTATAATATTCTTTCAAACTTTGAATTAGTTTCAAAGTTTAAAATTAGATTCAAACCTTGAAATTTGAATCAATTAGAAACTAGTAATTAATTGTAGTATTTTTGCGCAAAGAATAAATTTAAAAAACAAAAATGAGAAGACAAGAGTTATGAACTTGTGATGGAATTCCAAGATTTGGAGTAATTGTATTGTTGTGTGTCAGGACCCAAAATCCCAACCATGATCGTGATGGCGCCTCTAATGAAGACAAGGCCAGCCAAGTCAAACTAAACTTCATTCAAACAGTTAAACAATACGAAAATAATATAAGTACGGTTTAATTACAGTAATTTGCGGAAAAATATAGTGAACCATCCCGACTACAGCCCGAACCGGGGTGTCACAAAGTTATGAGCAACTAATGAAAATTCTAATAATAAGATTACTATTACAATATCTTTGGCACAATTGTTTGAAGATAGTGGGAACAACAAGATAAAAGAGATACGGGGCTGCGGACGCCAACAACTACCTCGTAATCTCTGAATCCGCTCTGACAGTCATAGTCAATGCCTCGGAGCGGAATCAATAACGCCTGAATCTGCACACATGGTGCAGGGAGTAATGTGAGGACTTCCAACTCAGTGAGTAGCACATATAAATAATGACTGAAAGTAAGAAAATACATAAGGCACAAGGCAATGCATAATGAAGCAGTAAATCATTATTTGAAAACAGTAAATCAGTAAGAAATCAGTTAAAAATCTTCCCAGCTCTAGTTACCAGTGGCCATTGTTACCAACTGTAACCTACAGTTGTCATTGTTACCAACTGTAATATTCCTGGGCTCAGTATCAATCTCACAGCTTTGGTTACCAGTTGTCATTGTTACCAACTGGAACCTACAGTTGTCATTGTTAGCAACTGTAATCTCTCTGGTTACTGGTTGTCATTGTTACCAACCGTAACCTACAGTTGTCGTTGTTACCAACTGTATTATCTCTGGTTACCAGTTATCATTGTTACCAACCGTAACCTACAGTTGTCATTGTTACCAACCGTAACCTACAGTTGTCATTGTTACCAACTGTATTATCTCTGGGTACCTTGCGCTCACTGGGGGTGAACAGACTCCGGGAGGGGCCCCCTACGGCCCAAGCGCTATATCAAGCCACCTCGTGGCATACATCTAGGCCCTCGGCCTCATATCAATCAAGCCCCTCGGGCATAGTAAACAGTAGTTCACAGCCCAAACATCATTTCAAATATTATGTAAATCTCAAAACTGAATAAAAAGTGGCTGAGTTGTACAACAGTGGAAACAACATGACTGAGTTCAAGTAATAAGTATGAATAGTGAGGAAATAGTGATAAAAATCCCTAGAGGGTTCAAACAATTGGCACGAAGCCCAAATATGGCAATCAGCCCAAAACATGATGAAATCAAATAGGTTTCAACCAAATATGCAGTAAAAACCATCAATCGGGACGGACCAAGTCACAGTCCCAATAGTAAACGACCCCACGCTCATCATCGAGCGTGTGCCTCACTTCAATATAGCACTATGATGTGCAAATCCGGGGTTTCGAACCCTCAGGACATCATTTACAATCACTACTCACCTCAAACTGGCTAAATCCTTAGCCCACGACGCCTTTGCCCTTTGAATTGGCCTTTACGTGGGTCGAATCTATCCAAATTCAGAATAATTATGTCACAGTATGTTGAGGGAACAAAGCCCAAGCGAAAACAGTCAAAAATACTAAGAAATCCCGAAATTAGCAAAACCCGAGCCCCGAGCCCACTTCTCGAAATTCAGTAATTTCCATCCCAACGGGTTCCTTATCTCCCCACGTGTTCAACCATACAAAATTTATCGAATTCCGACATCGGATCGACCTCCAAATCTTAAAATCTAACTCAAGAGTATTCCCCAATTTTCCCAACTTAAATCATCGATTAATTGCTAAAAACAGTGATAGACTGAGGTAATTCCTCAAAAATTGAGTTAGGAACACTTACCCCGATGTTTCTCTTGGAATCCCTCCAAGAATTGGTTCAAAACTTGCTTCAATCCGAGCTTCCTAGCTCCAAATATGTTTAGAACGGTCAAATCCCCTTTTTTAAGAATTTACCCAAGAAAATCTCCTTTGGATATAGTTTTGAGGTTGATTTGCTGTGATTCTATGGTGTTTGGAGGTATTCCTCTTCGTGGGTATCGAAAATGGGTTTTGTATGGCAAAATGGGCACTGAGTTCTATTTATAGAGTGGTCAGAAATCGAGTTAAAACACCCTTGTCCGGCCAAATATGCGATCGCATACCTGTCGCATAACAGGTATGCGGTTCGCATATTTGACATAGCCATCGCGAAGGTAGCCCTAGCCTTCACCTCGAAATCAACACAAAGCGTGGTTTGCTGTTCGCATTTCATGTTTTGCGATCGCATTCTTGTCGCATTCCTGACGTAGATTTTTGTCCAAGTTTCTGTCTCAGTATGCGATCTCCACTGTCAAATATGCGGTTCGCATTTTAGGTTTGCGGTTCGCATTCTGGCTGCATTTTGGTCGCGAATCTTGCCCAGATTTCTGCTTGTGTTTGAGACTTCACTGAGAGATATGCAGTCCGCATTTGAGTTATGCGGTCCGCATTCTCACCTGGTTTTTCTGTAACTTTTGCTTTTCCAACGATGGTTTGATCCGTTTAACCACCCAAAACTCACCCGAGGCCTCCGGAACCTCAACTAAACATGCCAACATATCCCATAACTTTATTTAAACTTGTTCCAACCTTCGGAACGCTCAAATCAACATCACAACATCAAATTCGCATCGGATTCAAGCCTAAGGATTTCAAAATCTTCTAAATCGCTCCTTTGATCTAAACCCAACCAAACCACGTCCGAATGACCTGGAATTTTGCACACAGGTCATAAATCACATATCGAAGTTACAACAACTTTCAGAATTCCATTCCGACCCTCGAATAAAAAATCTCGCCTATCAACCGAAAATCGCCAAGATTCTAACTTCACAAATTCAAGCCTAATTCTACACGGAACCTCCAAAAAAAATTCCGATCCCACTCCTAAGTCGTAAATCATCTCCCGAAACTAACCAAATCATCGGAATTCACATCCGAGCCTTCTAACTCATAAGTCAACATCCAGTTGACTTTTACAATTTAAACCTTCTTAAAAGAGACTAAGGGTCTCATTTATTACCGATTTCACTCCGAATACAACTTACTCAACTTAATTACCTAAAACACTAATAACAAGGCATAATGATACAGGAATTGGGGAAGACGGAACAGTAACCCATGAGACGATTTACCGGGTCGTCACATTCTCCCCCTCTTAAACAAATGTTCGTCCTCGAACGGGTCAAGAGACATACCTGAAGCTTCAAATAGGTGAGGATATCTGCTCTGCATCTCCCGCTCGGTTTCCCAAGTAGCCTCTTCCACAGACCGACCTCTCCATTGGACTTTCACTGAAGCTATCTCCTTGGACCTCAACTTTCGAACCTGACGATCCAAAATCGCCACTGGCTCCACCTCATAGGTCAAATTATCATCCAACTGAATCGCGCTGAAGTCCAAAATGTGAGACGGGTCCCCAATATACTTCCGGAGCATAGAAACATGAAATACTGGGTGAACATTCGACGACTGGGCGGCAAAGCAAGCTCATAAGCCACCTCCCCAATTCTCCGAAGTACTTCAAACGGCCCAATGAACCGAAGACTCAGTTTCCCCTTCTTCCCGAATCTCATAACACCTTTCATGGGCGAAACCTTCAGCAAGACCTTCTCGCCAACCATGTAAGACACATCTCGAACCTTCCTATCGGCATAACTCTTTTGCCTCGATTGTGCTGTACGGAGCCTCTCCTGGATTGTTTTCACCTTCTCTAAAGCATCCTGAACTAAGTCAGTCCCTAATAGCCTAGCTTCGCCGGGCTTGAACCAACCAACCGGAGATCTACACCGTCTCCCATACAAAGCCTCATACGGAGCCATCTGAATACTTGACTGGTAGCTGTTGTTATAAGCGAACTCTGCAAGCGGTAGAAATTCATCCCATGAACCTCCGAAATGAACAACACATGCACGCAACATGTCCTCCAGTATCTGAATGGTACATTTTGACTGCCCATCCGTCTGAGGATGAAATGCTGTGCTTAATTCCACCTGAGTACCCAACTCCCTCTGCACGGCTTTCCAGAACTGCGAAGTGAACTGCGTACCTCTATCTGAAATGATAGAAACTGGAACACCATACAGCCGGACAATCTCTCGGATATAAATCCTTGCCAACCGTTCTGAAGAATAAGTAGTACACACAGGAATGAAGTGCGCGGACTTGGTCAGCGGATCCATAATCACCCAAATAGCATCGAACTTCTTCAAAGTCAGTGGGAGTCTAACAACAAAGTCCATAGTGATCTGTTCCCATTTCCACTCGGGAATAGCTATCTGCTGAAGCAAACCACCCGGCCTTTGATGTTCATACTTTACTTGCTGACAGTTGAGACACCGAGCTACGAATCCCACAATGTCTTTCTTCATTCTTCTCCACCAATAATGGTTTTTCAGGTCCTGATACATCTTGGCGGCACTCGGATGAATGGAATACCATGAGCTATGGGCCTCCTCCAGAATCAACTCCCGTAGCCCATCCACATTGGGCACACAAATCCGGCCCTGCATCCTCAACACTCCATCGTTGCCGATGGTCACATCTTTAGCATCATTATTCTGGACTCTGTCCTTAAGGGCAAGCAAATGGGGATCGTCATACAGACGCTCCCTGATGCGATCGTATAACGAGGACCGAGAAACCTTGCAAGCCAATACCCGATTGGATTCCGAGATGTCTAATCTCACAAACCTGTTGGCCAAGGTCTGGACATCGACTGCGAGAGGTCTCTCTCCAACTGGAATGTATGCCAAGCTCCCCCATGCTCACTGCCTTTCGGCTCAAAGCATTGGCCACCACATTGGCCTTTCCCGGATGGTATAGTATAGTAATATCGTAATCCTTGAGCAATTCCAGCCATCTCCGCTGCCTCAAATTTAGATCCTTCTGCTTGAACAAATGTTGAAGGCTACGATGATCAGTGAACACCTCACAAGATACGCCGTATAAGTAATGCCTCCAAATCTTTAAAGCATGAACTATGGCAGCCAGATCCAAATCATGCACGGGATAATTCTTCTCATGAAGCTTCAACTGACGAGAAGCATAAGCAATAACTCTACCCTCCTGCATTAATACACAACCGATCCCAATTCTTGAGGCCTCACAATACACGGTATACGAACCCGAGGCTGACGGTAGCACCAATACTGGAGCTGTGGTCAAGGCTGTCTTGAGCTTTTGAAAGCTCTCCTCGCACTTGTCCGACCACACAAATAGAACACCCTTCTGGGTCAATTTGGTCAAAGGCGACGCAATGGTTGAGAAACCCTGAACAAACCGGCGATAGTAACCTGCCAACCCAAGAAAGCTACAAATCTCTGCGACCGAGGACGGTCTAGGCCAACTCTGGACCGCATATATCTTCTATGGGTCAACTTGTATACCCTTTTTGGACACCACGTGCCCCAAGAAAGCCACTGAGTTGAGCCAAAACTCGCACTTAGAGAATTTTGCAAAAAGCTTCTCCTCCCTCAATCTCTGTAATACAACTCGCAAATGTTCTGTGTTCTCTTCCTGATTGCGCGAGTACACCAGTATATCATCAATGAATACCACTATGAACGAATCCAGATAAGGCCGAAATACATTGTTCATTAACTGCATGAACGCTGCTGGGGCATTGGTTAGCCCGAAAGACATAACAAGAAACTCATAGTGGCCATATCTAGTCCGGAAAGCAGTCTTAAGAATATCTGCATCCTTGATCTTTAACTGGTGATATCCTGAATGGATATCAATCTTAAAGAACACTCGTGCTCCCTGAAGTTGGTCAAATAAATCATCGATGTGAGGCAAAGGATATTTGTTCTTGATTGTTACCTTGTTCAATTGCCTATAATCGATGCACATTCTCATCGTGCCATCTTTCTTTTTCACAAATAGAACCGGTGCGCCCCAAGGTGACACACTAGGCCGAATGAACCCCTTATCTAGGAGTTCCTGAAGTTGCTCTTTCAACTCCTTCAACTCTGTTGGTGCCATACGATACATCGGGAAAATCCCGCACAACTGGAACAGAATCGATGCTTGGAGTCTCAGCTCCAACATCCCTCACAAACGCTAGGTATGCAAGGCAACCCTTCCCAACTATACGCTGGGCTTTCAAGTATGATATCACCCTACTAGGAATATAATCAGTCACGCCACGCCACTCTATCCGCGGCACACCCGGCACAGCCAAAGTAACTGTCTTAGCATGACAGTCTAAAATAGCACGACATGGAGAAGCCAATCCATGCCCAAAATGACATCAAAATCTACCGTGCTTAATAGCAATAGATCCACTCTGGTCTCCAGATCCCCAATAGTTACTACACATGACCGGTACACACCATCCACAACAACAGTATCGCCCACCGGGGTAGACATATAAACAGGTAAAGCAAGAAACTCCCGGGGCATACCCAAATATTGAGCAAAATATGAGGACACATATGAATAGGTGGAACCGGGATCAAATAATACAGAGGCATCTTTGTGGCAGACTGAAACAATACCTGTAATAACTGCGTCTGAAGCACTGGCATCTGTCCTGCCTGGGATAGCATAATATCGAGCCTGGCCACCGCCTGCTTGACCTCCCCCTCTGGGGCGACCTCTGGCTGCCTGACCTCTACCCCTAGCTGGCTGGGCGGGTGGTAAAGTAACTGGAGCAGAAGTCGAGGGCTGACCCTTCTGTTGGGACGATCTAGCACCACGATGAGGACATTGCCTCCACATGTGACCCATCTCGCCACAATCATAACAACTCCCTGGTGCTCTAGCAGATGCACTTGGCCTAGGAGGACCCTAGGCCGACGAAGCATGAGTTGGAAGGGCAGTGAGTGATGACTGGCCCTGCTGCAGCCCATGATGACCACGACCTGCAGATGCCCCACGGTATTCTGGACGGGCTGGCTGAGCAGGCCTGAAGGAACGACCTCTACCCTGCTGAAACTGGCCTCTCGAAGGAGTACCATTGTAACTACCCGATCCTCGAGGCCTCTTAGCCTCCCTCTCCTCTCGCTCCTGACGGCGAACCGTCTCAATCTCGCAAGCTATATCAACCACCTCCTTGAAGGTAGCACCCAATAATCTCTCCCTGGTCATAAGGATACAGAGATGATAGTTAAGGCCATCCACAAACCTCCTGATCCTTTCACGATCAGTCGGTACCATCCAGACAGCATGTCGAGCCAACTTAGAAAATCTCGATATCATATTGTGACACCGTCATATCCCCCTATCGCAGCCACTCAAACTGTCTGCGCAGCTCCTCTCTACAGGACTGCGGCACATACTTCTCCAAGAAAAGAGTGGAGAACTGCTGCCAAGTAAGGGGCGCTGCATCAACCGGCCTACGCCTCTCATATGCCTCCCACCAATTAAAGGCAGCTCCCGTAAACTGAAAGGTGGTGAATGCCACACCACTAGACTCAAGAATCCTGACTGTCCGGAGCATTCGCTGACACTTGTCAAGAAAACCCTGGGCATCCTCGCCCTCAGCACCACTGAATGACGGAGGCTGGAGTCTGCCAAACCTCTCAAGGCGACGCTGCTCATCATCTGGCATAACTGGTACTATGAATTCCTGAGCTGGTGTAGCTGGCTGCGCTGGAGGTGCCCCCAGCATCTGAAGTCCCTGCACTACCTGCTCAGGCGTACGGGCAACTGGAGTCTGATTGCCTCCCCCGGCCTGTGAAGTAGTTTTGGCTGTGGTGGCTGAAACCGCCTGAGCCAGGCCAGTGCAAACAGATAATATCTGAGCCAAGGTCTCCTGAAGACCTGGAATAGCGATAGGCACAGCTGGTGCCTGAACTGGTGCTGCTGGAGCCTGTTCCTGAGCTGGGGCAGCTGGTGGATCAACAGATGCTGCCCTCGACGCTCTGCCTCTACCACGACCACGACCGCGTCCACGGCCTCTGGTGGCCTCAGTGGGTGGTACTGCTGGTCGTCCACCTCGTCCAGTAGTTCGCGGCCTCACCATCTGGGGGAGAACAGGTTAGCAGAAGTTTTAGTACTCAGATCAACAAGTTCGCACAACAAGAATTTCAAGAATATGGAATTTTCCTAAAAAGGTTCTGCAGCCTCTCGAAGATAAGTACAGACGTCTCCGTACTGATCCGTAAGACTCTACTAAATCCGCTCATGACTCGTGAGACCTATGTAACCTAGGCTCTGATACCAAGCTGTCACGACCCAAAATCCCAACCATGATCGTGATGGCGCCTCTCATGAAGACAAGGCCAGCAAAGTCAAACTAAACTTCATTCAAATAGTTAAACAATATGAAAATAATATAAGTACGGTTCAATAACAGTAATTTGCGGAAAAATATAGTGAACCATCCCGACTACAACCCGAACCGGGGTGTCACAAAGTCATGAGCAACTAATGAAAATCCTAATAATAAGATTACTATTACAACATCTTTGGCACAATTGTTTGAAGATAGTGGGAACAACAAGATAAAAGAGATACGGGGCTGCGGACGCCAACAGCTACCTCGTAGTCTCTGAATCACCGCTCTGACAGTCGTAGTCAATGCCTTGGAGCGGAATCAATAACGCCTGAATCTGCACACATGGTGCAGGGAGTAATGTGAGTACTTTGTTGCTCCCTAACGCACACGCAAGTATACATGGTCGACAAGTAATACAGAATTGTGAGTTCGGATTATCGTACCCAAGGGACTTAAGTTAGCTACTTCATAACAACTAATATAGTTATTTAACAAGCAAGGATCAAGTTTAATAGATGGTTTATTCTAAATTGTATTTCTAGTTTAAATCTAAGAATTGCAAAGAACAAATATGTATTTTGTAATCAATAAAACAAAGATTCCAGGGTTGTGATTATGTTTCCAATCCTATTGCATTCTAATTGACTTATCGTTCATATAATTCATGTAATATTGCTAATTGATCGATAATGATACTCATAGCCTTCTTGCGAAGTACTATTCGCCTATTCCTAACAAGATTAACACCTATATTCCTATGGAATCAATCTAGCAAGAATGCAATAAGAACACGATTATCCAATTAAGCATGGTGATTAAGTATATTCCTATCCTAACTACGAATCCGCCCCTTTAAAAAGGTTAAGAACATGCTTTCTTCAATTCTTATTCTAATCTAAACATAGTTCTCCCAAACATAGCATAGATAATTGATAGAACTTAATTGATGACCAAAACAATTAAGCAATTAGGCATAGAATTAAAGAAACAATCATATTCACATGAACTATTAAACCAAATCGTCAAGTTAGAAACACAATATTCATGGCTAATCACAACCCCAGAACAAGGGGTGATTAGCCACTCATGTTCAACAAAACCAAAAGATTAAGTATTGAAAAACTAATAGAGATACTAGACAGAATTGATGAATTGAGAATTGCTTGTGTTGTTGATGTTCCTAAGCTTCCTTAGCCTCCAAAATCACGTTCCCTCCTTCTTAGATGGGTTTAGGGGTGTTTATATAGGAGTTGGGAAGGTTTGGGGTCGACTTGGGGGTCTTCTAGACGAAGTAGGAGAGTTTCCCGCAGTCGGCGCCCTGTCTGGCACCAGGTGTACCCCAGGGGACTGCGGGCAGTGACCTTTTTTAATGTTTTGCCTCCAGCGCCACAGGCAGCGCTGGGCGCTGGCCTGTGGCTCCCTATCTTCCTTTGTCCGGTTCTTCTTGTTTTGGCTCGTTTCTTCCCCGTTTTCGCCCCCGATTGCTTTCGATTCATTCCTAAACATAAAAACACATTACATTAACATGAATCGATGCAATTAACTTCCCAAATTCAGACAATCAAGAGCTAAATATGAGCTACTTTACATAGCATTTTATATCTTTTCTACCAATTATCAACACCCCACACTTAGACTCTTGCTCGCCCTCGAGAAATGGGATTATAGACAACCTCCCCAACTACTAAACTCTTAAGATTAGCAAGAAACATTCAACTTTTCAAACAATTCATACTCTTGAACACAATCAATACTAGCAAACAAGTAGGAACACATAACTCATCCATATTATTCCCGTAAAGTTCACTTAGCACAATAATTAAAGAACATTCGACAACCCAATTGTCACCACCCAACCTGAAAAGTCGACTTGCCACATTAAGCTACTTCAATGCATATACTTAATTAACAAGACAATTCATACATTACCAATTGCTCATGAAATCATGTGCCCTCACCAATATATGAAGAGTGAATATATATACAAACGAATTCACACAAACATTGCACACATACTCTCACTCTCACAAAGAACTCATATGCATCCCATAAAGTACCATGTAGACTTCCACTAATTGAGTCAGTCAAATCTAAGATCAAGTAGGACTTTGTCGGGTTGTAATGTAGGCTAGGGGATGGGTAGGATATATTTGGTAGTAGTGACTAGTCCTCCTAAGTACTTAATACACTACACTCAATATTTAAACACTTCTCTTTTTCTTTCAATCGCTAAATTTGTCTCACATACATAGCCCTTTTCTTTTCAACTCACTTAGCACACTACAATAGGAGGTGAATTTTTTCATATCTTTTCCACTATCAATTTTCTCTTTTTCATCATCAATTTTTTCTTTCTTATTTTTCATCCTCCATACACATTTTTCATCCGCTAGTGATTTTTCAATTTAGCTTCAAATAACCAATAAGTCCTTTCACAGTTCCATTCATAAACAAGGCAATCCCTCTAACACTGTCCTTACTTCTTCTAGCTACTAAGTGCTTTCGGAGGTAAAGGTTCAAATAAGGCTCAATTCAAGAACAAAATAAAGGGAATAGCTTTTAATGTAGGTACCAAAAAAAAAAGGCTTATAGGCACAACGGGGCTAGCAATGGACAAATTTATATGAGATGTGACAAGCACATCCAAAATTAAACAAAGAAGTGCCTATATCATTTCTTAGATTATCCCAACTTACAATTTCGCTTTAATTAACACACGGGGCAAGTTCTAGACTGTATAAGATAGCATAGAGAATCAAAACCTTACTCACACGATGCACATGACTCAATCACAATGGTTCTATTCAAATGTCGAGTTAAGCAAGCATATACAATTGAAACAATTAAGCAGTAAATACACTATATGTTAAGCAAGTCAACAATTGAGAAGAAGCGTCACAAATTGGGCTATTTTCCTTCGACTTATAACTTAACTAACGGGAATTGGATCATTTAGCATGCACAGTATGGGAATTCCTACAATCCAAATTGGAGGAATCATCCCAATTTTTCAAGGGGTGGTAATCAGCAGCAGCAGAATATGAGCAGACCGCAAGGAAACTATAACCAACCACAGAGACAACCTCCTCCATCTGATGACAACACGAATTAGTTGCTGAAGCAGCTTGTGCAAGACAATAAGCGGTTCAGAACTGAGTATCAAACCCTCACTACTACAGTGAGGAATCTAGAGCGCCAGTTGGGGCAGCTGGCCGGGGCGCAGAATACTCGACCTGCTGGGGCACTACCCAGCGACACTGAAGCTAATCCACGGGCAGCACTAAATGCAGTTTCATTGAGGAACGGGAGACAGCTAGAAGAGGTCGAAAAGAAAAAGAAAAAGCAGGTAACTATCAAAGAAAAACCAACTACCATGGAGGTAACTGCAGAAAAGGAAAGGAAGTGGAAAAATCAGTCAACGAGGCAGGAGCTAAGCAACCCCCACAAATGGTTGCAAGGCCACCACCTCCCTTTCCACAAAGATTACAAAAGTTGAGAGACAATGAGGCCTACAAAAAATTCCTTGAGATCTTAAAACAGGTACAAATTAACATTCCATTGGTGGACATTTTACAAGAGGTGCCGAAATATGCAAAGTACATCAAGGATATTGTGGCTAACAAAAGAAGATTAACTAAGTATGAAACAGTGGCACTTACTGAAGAGTGCAGTTCGAGAATCCAAGGGAAACTACCACAAAAATTAAAGGATCCGGGCAGCTTCACTATTCAGATCTCAATTGGAAAACATGCCGTGGGAAGAGCGTTATGCAACCTCGGAGCAAGCATAAATTTGATGCCACTTTCAGTATTCAAACAGTTGGGGTTGGGAGCACCACGCCCAACAACAGTCACCTTACAGCTAGCAGATCGCTCCCTCGCTCATCCGGAGGGAGTAATTGAGGACGTTCTGGTCCAAGTTGGCTCATTTATATTTCCGGCTGACTTCATCATCCTAGACTACGAGCCAGATCAGGACGTGCCATTTATTTTGGGGCGTCCATTCCTAGCCACAGGCCGCGCCATTATCGATGTCTGCGAGGGTAAAATGACGATGCGAGTGGGTAATCAAGAAGAAGTATTCAAGGTTTATAAAGCACTCCGGTTGCCTACCCATTATGAGGAATTATCAATGATTTCGGTGGTGGAGAATGCTTCCACTACCTTAGTGCCTTACATGAGTCCGATTGATCCTATTGAAAGA
This sequence comes from Nicotiana obtusifolia, assembly GCA_002018475.1. Lineage (NCBI taxonomy): Eukaryota > Viridiplantae > Streptophyta > Magnoliopsida > Solanales > Solanaceae > Nicotiana > Nicotiana obtusifolia. The sequence continues at coordinate 13,871 of MCJB01052651.1, read as the reverse complement.
GGATTGTTAGGAGAGGTGGAAAGGAGTATGACGAAGGAAATTAAGAAAGTACCGGATATTTCCAGCAATTATGTCCCTGGGCTCAGAAAAGCAGAAGAATGGGAAAGGCCTGTAACTTTGACCCGTCTCAGGCCATTTGTTGAAGAAGCCTGGAAGCTAGAAATCAAGTCAGATTGAGAGCACGAATCTGAGTCGTGCCGCGACGTTAAATCAGGCGCTTGTTGGGAGGCAACCCAATGTTTAATGTTGTTTTTAGTTAACTTCTTATTTTAATTTTTTAGATTAGCTAGAGGAATGTAATTAATGTATTAAAATAGTGTATGAAATATTGTAATAAGTGATACTAAAAAAAAAAAAACAAAGCAAACTGACGAAAACTCACTGCCTCCAGCGCCCAGGCCAACGCCCAGCGCTGCCTGTG
>MCJB01052650.1:22838-42668 GCA_002018475.1 Nicotiana obtusifolia | reverse complement strand
TATATATATATATAGTGAATGGTCTACTCCGGATCCCTTCGACTTGCTACGGGGTGGATTACTAAGGTGGAAATCCTGTCAAATTCTAAGCCAGTTAGTAAACGAGGTAACTACGACCTCACCTGCTAACCCTTTTACAACCGCCACCTTGGCTTAAAACGGGTTTTGCGGAGGTCACCGATTATGCTGTCATAACCAGAGTTTACTATCTACCTCAGAACTGCCTGGGTTTATACTTTTAACCTAAGCAACATCGGAACCAATACAGCAATCAAATTAATAGTAGAGCATGCTTTCAGAATAGTTCAAGAATCCTAAGTTTAATACATAATTATTTAGCCTATCATTTAGGCTAAATATTCAAATAAGAAATTAAAATTCAAACAGAAGAAAATAAAAATACATGAGACCGCCTAGGTTGTAACCAAGTGGTTCTTTTTGATTTTATTGATGTACAAAAATAAAACTATTACAGAGAGTATCTAAGAGAGAATGACTGAAGAATATCTCCCGAAAAGCTTCTGCCCAATTCTAAAACCTAAGATCCTTATATAATGGATTGCTAAAGAACAATCCAAAAAAATTGTACAGTAAAATGGCCGACATTATTATTTACTCGTGGCCTACAAAGAAAAAAGAAAAGAAGAAAATGACAATTTATTTTATTAAAGTAGATTCTATGGCCGACATCTTAATATGGTGGGGTCAGCTGCTTTATAAAAGCTAATTTGTCTTATTACCCCAATAATTCTAATGTGGGGCCTTCAATTATTTCCCAACAACTGCTTTGCTTTTATTACTTTGATGATGAGGATTCCTCTGCATTTTCCTTTATTTTCTGTAGAAATTCTTCGATTTCTTCAATATTGATCTGCTCTGTATGAACTTCTTGGGATTCTCCTGCTAGACAGATATCTTCATCTGTGGTATTACCTATTGACGCCATTGACACATCATCTGAAATTTCTATGTCAAAATTCTTAGCTAAGTCTTTCCTGACTTCTTCGAGGTAGGAGGCTATAATATCCTTCTTTGAAACTGCAACCTTTTTCATCTGTAACTTTCTAGTTATGTGTTTGAAAGGGCTGATCTCATCTTCAGTAGTACTGACTTTACTTTTTGTATTGTAACTCTCCAGCGCTTTGTGGATATTATCCACAGTTTCTTGTCCATGGACATTTCCTTCTTCGTTTCTCTGGAGCATTTTGCTCCAGAACTTAGTATAAAATATTCTATTAAGACATGGAAACCGTTTGCAGGTATAACCAACTTCAATATCCCATTTCATAATCCAGGGGATTGAAAATTCTATGAAAAAATACATCAGGGCCATTCCTTCAAAGAAAATATTATCTTTCTGTAAATTGATTAATTTGGGGGATAATTCTACCTACTGAGTATATAAACTCTTAAAATTTTCTGGTAGAATATCTACTGATGGGCTATATGTAGTCCACCATTCACAGAACCAATTTGGTACATTCTGTTCAAAAACATTAGAATAGATTTTTATAAACCATGAATGCTTTCGATTAGAATTTTCGTATAAGAAAGTTTTATTAAAACTTTGGATATAATCCCAATAGTTAAACTTAACAGAAATTTTTCTGTTCCGGGTGGATATAATCCATTTCTTGTAATGTACTGATTCCCCATTCATCAGCAGGAATAATATGCTTAATAATGATTTTAGAAAAGTTATAAATCTTTCTTGTAGTTGATGGATAGAAATGCTGAATTTCAGCTGAATTTGTTGATAATAAAATTAATTCAAAATTCATCCTATACTTATAAGCAATACAGGCATATGATGCCGTATCTAGGTACCTAGCCATTATTTGCCAGGGATTATCTTCCCATTTAAGGTTAGATTGTTCTAAAAGAATTATTATGGCTATAAACCTCATTTCCTTCTTGACCTTCTTCTGTTAAGGCTGTTGAGTATGAAGGTGGGTTATTATCCAAATTCTGTTTGGATTTAATGAAATTCATAAACTACTTATACATAGGGTGGTCAGTATTAACCCCCGAGTTTTCTGCAAAATTAGCAGCTATTTGCTTTTGGTTACCAATTTGGGCAAGGATATTACCTATGCCTCTACCAGTTCCTCTTCCCCTCCCTCGAGGGGGTACATACTATGGTCTCATCTGCACAATGGAACACAAGGAATTATGAATTCAAATATTCCCTAGTAAGAAAATCAGCGAGATTATTATCACTACCCTTTTATAAATAATTTCGAAATCAAATGGAGCTAGTAATGCTTGCTATCTTGCAAACATCTGTTTCGAAACATCATGCTTAAAATCTTTATTAAAGATAAATCTAGTTGCATGACAATCAGTTTTTATTATAAACTTTTGGTTATATAATTCAGTCTGAAACTTTAATACACATTTAACTATAGCCAGAATTTCTTTAGCTACAGTCGCATAATTTTGCTGAGAATTATTCCATTTTCCAGAATAAAATTGGACAAGATATTCCTGTTTATTACTAGGACATATCTGTTTCAATATTCCACCATAACCTATATCAGAAGCGTCAATTTCAACCACTTTATCCCAATTAGAATTTGCAAGTGTTAAACATGAAAGATTACTAACCTTCTGCTTAATAAGTTTAACATCATCAGTATGATTATTAGTCCAAGGCTTTGGATTCTTTTTAAGTCTATCATAAAGAACAGCAGTATCACTAGCTAAGTTATTTATAAAAGGAGAAATATAATTTAGGCTACCTAAAAACCTTTGTAATTGGGTTTTATCAGTTATAATATCAGGAAATTTAGAAGCAAATTCAATGCTACGATTAATAGGACTTATTTTCCCTTTTTCAATATTATGACTTAAAAATCTAATATTAGTCTAGAAAAGATTCATCTTTGGTTTAGTAAAAACCAAACCATTTTGTGTAATAACTTTTCTAAATATTTTTAGGTGCCGAAAATGGCTTTCAATATTTTTTGAAAATACCAGAATGTCATCTATATAAACTATTATGAAATTAGTATAAGAAATAAAGATGTCATCCATAATCTTCTGAAATTCAGAAGGAGCATTCTTCAAACCAAATGGCATAATATTCTACTCATATTGACCCATTGGGACATTAAAAGCGATTTTATATCTATCTGATATTTGAATCTGTCAATAGCCTGATTTTAAATCAAACTTTGAGAATAATATCGCATCATGTAATCTATCTAATAAATTCTTTTTATTAGGGATGGGATATCTAATCTATTTTAGCGCCTTATTAAGGGGCTTATCTTGATAAGATATATTTTTATATTATAATACATGAACCATCCAATTCAATTGTTAGAGATGAACTTCAGTCCTTTGTTAACATGTAAGGATATCAGTAGTAGATTATGTAACAACTTCAAGAGAGATTGCAAGGCTTAAGAGAAAATTAAGTTGCTTGAACTTTAAGTAAAATAATATTATCCTTCTCTAATCTTGAAAAAGGAGGGCAGTTTGCAATATGAAAAATTACTTGGCACTTTTTTCGAATAAAATCTAAAACAAGAGATATTTACTACAATAAAGATCTAGCTATATTTTGGAAAGAATATATACTATGACTCTGATTTTTTAAAAGGAAAATATTCTATGAAAGAGAAATAAATGCTCAAATTTGAGTAGATAATTAAAAGATAAAGTTAACCTTATCAGATATATATTTCCAATAAATCATAGTACAAAAAAAAAAGAGTAAAAAGATGTAGATTGAGATATAATATGACTTTTTATACTTTGGACTAAGTTAAAAAAAAAAGTAAATGAATATACTTAAAATATTAATCTGATGATTTTAAAAATTAAAAGATTCGAGCAGCAGAGAAAAATCTTAAATAAAATACAAAATATATATATAAAGTAAGAAAAATCTATATTTATATTATTTAAAAGAGAATAGTATACAATAGGGTTAAGCTAAGTGGCACTTTAAAAATAAGACACATGTCAAAAATTAATACAATTAATATAGATTAGGACAAAGCTAATAATAATCATAATAAAAAGTTTGAGCAGATAATTAAAAAATAAAGTTAATCTCATCAGATATACATTTTCAATAAATCATAGCAGAAAATTTTCTCTCTCTAAATTCTCCCGGCGTACGATAGAGTGAACTACCTTGCTCACCACCGGAAAATGCCGAGAGGGCGGCTGAGGAAAACGAACAACCGAGCAATAGATGTTGAATTGATAATCAAAGCGGTGAAAAAAGTCTTAGGCCTTACTGATGCAGCAGTACAACACTCACTACTAGAAATATGAAAAAAAACGGTCACAAAAAGCGATTAAAGTTGGTCTTTTTTTGGCCAAAAACGACCAAACAGGCCTGGTCCATATTAAGCTGGTCCCTTTACCTTAGGGATCAAAGTTGGTCGCCAATTAGCGACCAACTTTGGTCTCTAAGGTAAAAGGACCAAATATTCCGGGTAGAGCAAATAGAGACCAACTTTGGTCGCTAAATTAGCGACCAAAGTTGGTCTCTACATATAAATGACGGTTTTATTTATTTATTATAATCTGAAAAATGGCGACCAACTTTGGTCTCTATATAATTAATTTTATGATTTTTTAATTAAGCGACCAACCTTGGTCGCTATCTTGAAGAACAATTTTTTTTTATGATAAGCGACCAACGTTGGTCGCTATATTTGCAGAGTTTAAAAATCTGGGTTAAATAGCGACCAATGTTGGTCGCTATTTCCCTGAAAATTATTTTTTTTCAGTGAAAAGTGACCAACTAGAGACCAACGTTCGTCACTTTTCTTGGTTCATTTTTTTCAGAAACTGCCTGTGCAGCTACACCACCTGCCAGCTTACCGAAATCCTAAACAGGCATTTTATGCCATAACGGATAACAACAACGACGACAACAATAATAATAACAACAAACCAAATTCGTTTATGGCATTTTATGGGATAAACAACAACAACAACAACAACGACAACAACAACAATAAACAACAACGACGACAACATCAACAATAACAAACTATAAAGTTCAATAGAAATTATACATTAAGCTAACCAAAATAAGTTAATTGTTATTACAATTCAAGAATTATTTTGTACATCATTAGTGTCATCATCCGATGAATTTTCATCACGAAGACGGTATGGAGAAAGGTATCGTTGTCTAGGACCAAAGGAATGATAACGGGGAGGACGGGAGGAACTAGCACGGGGAAGGCGAGCCTCTGGCGATGACTCACAAGACCAGGGAATCGGAAAAGCGCCAGAAGCCAGGAGAGATTTGAGCTGCTCTTGTATGTCAATGTACTGAGCATCTCTAATCCTTTCTCTTTCCTTGGAGGCTTCTAGCTCGGCTGTGAGCTTTGCCACAGTCTCCCGCACAGAGGAGAAGCTCTCCCATTCAAGTTGCTCCGCTTGCGCGAAAGTGCCTATTCCTTGCATTCCACACTTATAGCGGTGGGATTTCTTAGTGGGAAGCCCGTATACCTTCTCCATTTTGGACTGCCAGTAGCTTGCGTCTATAGTCTTTCAGCATTCTCGTCCGACGGTTGGATTGGGTCGCCCGACTCATTAGGTGGCTGGCTGCGTATGAATTCCTCCACCTCAGCTGTGAAGCGACCCTATAAGAAAAATTACATTGAATTAATATTTCAAAATTTATATAAAAGTAAATCAAAATACTTAATGAAGATTGAAAACTTTCATGTACAGTCGAGGCTCAGCCCTCGACCCACCTTTCTTCATCGGAATTTTTCTTCTTCTTGACAATATGAGTCTCCTTGAATAACTCATCTTGCCTCATCGGACGCCCCAACTTCTTCTCCTGAAAACTCATAAATTTTAGTTAAGAAACTGAGTAGATATACGTTGAAAATTAAAATTAAATTAAGCAATTACGTACCATTCTCCTCTTTATTGTCCCGAGGCTGATCGCACCTCCAATGTGCAGGGAGCCTCCCTTCTCAGAAGCACGAGCTTCCTTTCCTTTCTCGCTCTTCTTTAAGAACTCTACGGTTGGCCATTGCCTTTGCAAATCCTCCCATAGATGGTCAAGCAACCAGGAGGGCTTTTGGTTCAACTTTCTAGCTTTGGAAAAGCAATGTGACAACCGCTTGCGAGCCTTGAGATGGAAATTAGCAGCTACATCCACGCTATAACGGTGTTCCCATACACACTTGCTCTATATTTGAAAAGTTAAGTATTTAGATGAATATATCATAAATATAAATAATTATATTGCTTAAAAGAACATTTATACCTTAAAAGAACATTTAACAATTACTTTTCTTATTAGGTTATGTTATATAAGTAACATAATGTTGGACTTTTCTAATATGAAAGAAGCTTCTAGAATAATAACATTTTACTAATTATAGTTGAATTTTTGTTGAAGAAGCAATTAATTTTATACGTTATCCTTTTTTACTTAGCTTGAGAAGGATGGAGTTTAAAAGCGCAATTAAAGTTAAGAAATATGTAAGGACATATGCTATTATAGTATCTTTTAAGATAAATATTTCTTAGAAATATTTTAGGTAGTGAAATATTTAATAAAGATGATAAGTTATGATGAAAAAATTGCAAGCACAAAATAATGGACAATATATTTGGAGAACCAGCAAGGAGGTTGGAGAAATGTACTTAAAATTCTGAAATTATTAATTATATAGTATCCAAGATGTAATTCTTTTTTATTGGATAAAATATCAAATTTTTGGAACTTCAACGAAGAAGACAATAGATTGTTTATGATATAATTTATTTAATTATATATTTGAGTTATATTCGAAAATTATTTATAACTATGATTCAACTGTTTTAACACTCAGAGAGTTTTTCTTAATGAGTATGTCGCAATAAGAAATAAGATGATATTTGAAAAAGACGAATTAAAATTTAATATACTTTTTATTTTATTTTTTATATTTTTCACGCATCGCGCAGAATTGGTTAAGGAAAGAGAAAGAATTTTGAAGAAAATGTCAAAAAAAAAAAAATGGGAAGGCACGTGAATATGGAGTAAAAATAGAGAAGTGGGGGCCACTTCCAATTTTCTTTTCTTGCTTTTGGTTCTTTTGCTCTTCCGTTCTCTCTTTCTGTTTTCTTGTTTTTGTTTCTTGGTTTTGTTTCTTTCTTCTTCTCTTTTTGGTTTGTTTGTTATTTTCTTTGTTTTTTTCTTTTATTCTAAAGATGAATCGAAATACTAAGTTTTATCTAAAATAATAGGGAATAATTCAAAAAGGAAAACAAGATAGTCATATTAAAAAAATCTAAATACTACTCAACATTTACCAAATATGTACAACTTAAAATCAAACTAAATCAAGTAAAAATATATTTAGAAACTTTTCTTTTTATCTTTTGTAAAAATAAATTAAAACTAACTAGACAATATCAATAAGCTAAAACAAAGGAAAATATTTTTTTAATTTTTAATTTTAAAGATAAAATAGAGCAAAAAAGTTTAAAATAGATAAAATAGTATTGTTAGACCTAAAACTAATATCTAAGCACTAAAAGTTGCGAAATTTTATGAGGGTCAAAAATTACATGTCTACACAGTCTGTTAGGCATAAGTTAAACCCTTCTGTGCATTTTTATCTTCTTCGAGGTTTTTCACTCGCTATGCAAATCTGGTTGTATGATTATTGCTCTACAGTCAACACAGATATAGCTACAAGGGTTGGTAATTCGATCCCCCGTATTCTTAACTGGACATCAACAAAAGACAAGATATGAATTTCTACATCGGAAGAGAGGATGATCAAATCATCATGGATCAAGGTAAATTTTTTTTTACTTTTGTATAAGGTATCTCAAAATATTGACATACTTAACACAACAATTCTACATGTTTATGGTACTACAATTTATATACAAATTATATACATATGATGACTAACTCCCTCATATTTTTATTTCACTCAGTTCAACAACATGATTGAAGCCCCAGAAGAGCTTTCTAGAATGACTTTGCTAGATAAAGTTGAATATATGTTTGAAGAAGCTGAAACGTAGGTCGAGCATCCGGCAAATGCTCCATCTTCATCTGGCAATAAGCAGTCAATGGGAATAGATGACGAGAAAGCTATTTCGAAACAATTACAAAAATTAAGAAAAGATGTTGATAAAGTAACAACTTATAATATTCCTAGCTGGTATCTGTAATTTATGTTATGCCAAATATTTCTTTAACTCTTTTTATTTTTATCCTTAGATCGGTTCAAACCTTGGATTGTTCAAGAAAGAGGTATACTTAATTGTTAATATTATGCTATTTTATATATCTGTAAGCCTCTTGTCAGATACATTTTAAGCTTTTCTGGTTCTCTAGGTTTTTGAAGAACTAAGTAGCATTCAGAGCTATTCAATGATTAAATCAAAACTGTGTTACAGGCAATAAAAAGTCAACAGGATACTAACATCGATGCTAATGTTTTATTCAAATAATAGTCATTTTGGAAAATATTTTTACCCATTTATATTTGTATTAGCATTCATAAAGGATATAGCCTCAGAAATTCTGGTTGCAGTTTAGTGGCAATTCTGAAAAAAATGATGAGCATTACAAAGCAAATAACACACAACAGTATAAAGGATATAGTCTCAGAAATTCTGCTTGTAGTTCAGATACAGGACACATGTCTGATATTCAAAAAAAGGAGAATGTTCCTATATCATGTCCGGTAGGTGTTGACTTATCTTCCCAATTTCAAGAGGCATTCAAGAAAGAAACTGCATGTATGATTTAGTACATTTTTTCTACATAATTCACAATACATATTACATTTCAGCTACATGGTAGTATTTCAACAAATTAACTAAAATCTAATAACAATATATATACATTTTATTTCTGTTGATTACTAGTGATCTACAATTCTCTTTCATTGTACACATTTGTTGTCACAAAGAAGGAAACAATGCATGTGCACGCTCCAAATCAGGATGCAAATGATGCCATACAAGGAGAGTATTTCAATGAGGAGATGGAGACTATGCATTTGCAATCTCCAATTCAGGAAGCAAATATTTTCCAACAAGGAGAGGATTGCAACGAAGATTTCAGTGGTATTAATTATTACAAATAATTGTAGAAAAAAATAACAGCTTTCATATAATTTATAATTTTTCAAACATTTCTTATGCAAGAACCATACAATGTTATTCTTTTGTTTTTAACTTTGTAGGTGAACTAGTCAACTTCATCAATGTAGCTGACTCGGACAATGATTCCAAGTCTGAAAAAAGGGCAATAGCACTTGATGATTTTGAGCTGCCGGGGACCTTCTCACAAATATTTAAGCTTGGCGAGGTTAATGAAGATGAAACAACCCATGTGCAAAGAGGAAGAACAAGGGTTCCTGGAAAACATGCCAGATCCCCATTTCTCCCTTATTTTAGTTCTGGTGGAAGCACTTCTGTTGGTCTTCCTCCATTTTTCAACATCAAGCATCCATTTACTGGAATTATTGGCGACGATGTTGATCCTGATTTGTTGGAAGAATTCAATAAGTGGTTATATTTAGTTACCAACACGGTTTCAACGAGGTTAGATTCTATACTTTTTTCATATTATCGAGTGCATAGAATTTATGGATTTTCAATTGCAACTACATTTTAATTGTACTTGCTATGTCTTTAAATAGGAAGATGGCGCCTTATAATGTAAAAGATAACCAGCTCAACCTGTTGTTTGATCTTGGAGTGGAGAAAATTGATAAAAATGACTGATTTTATAATTTGGCACATCCCTGACAAATCCTGAACAACACGATACACTCATACCCCGGTAGAATTTAATGATAAGTTGAATTATTCTGTTATTTTAGATATCTGTAGATTTTTTGTTTAAAATATATAGTTAAATTGTCTGCTGCAGTGAGAAATTATGTAATTTATTCTTTTGCAGCACATTGATGTTATTTTATACTATTTGAGGAAGAGAGAAAAGTATGGTCCTGAAAACAGAACACGGTTTACAACCATCGACTGTATATTCAAGACTAGAATAGAACATATTTATGAGAGCTACATTAATGCCTTGCCGATAGGAAGCTTGCTGTTGTCAAACCCCAAGACGTCATATCAGAATATATATTGGGATATCGATTACTTGCAAATGTTGCATGGGACAAAGTTGATTTTGTGACTATGCCCATAACATTATTGAAAATTTTTATTGGTTGTTAGCTGTGTTTGACATTACCGATAGGGTTTTATATGTTTATGATTCTATGGTCTCTTCATGTAATCACAAACTTGTTGAATCTGTTGTCGACAAGTTTGCTATTATGATCCCCCTCTACTTGTCATTCACTGGCTTCTATGGCAAGCGTCTAGACATCAACTACAAGAACATAAAGGCATAAATTATAAAGGTGTTACTGAACCTCTTGACATTCAGTGGTTGATCGGTGAAATACCCTAGCAAAAAGAGGGACCACTGTATGTGCTTCTTTTCCTTCAATTTAACCAATTGAATTTTACATTGGATGCTAAAACTTTTCCCCTAATATTTAATGCAGTGATTGTGGTGTATATGTGGCAGCATTTGCAAAATATGTCAGCATTAGACAGCTCTCGATTTCAAAGGAAGACCTTTCTAATATTGATCAACACTGTAGACGCTGCAGAGCGCTCCTTTGGGATTATGCTAGGAAAAGTAAGAGCTTTGTGCAATTAGTGAAAGTAAGGTGATTGGGAGATTAGCAAAAAGAAAAGATGCACCAGCTGTGAGGGAGAGAATAAGAGTCCAACCAAAAAGAATTAGTTGCCCTTTCCAGTAGCTAAATTGTAGTGAATGCGTTCAGTTGTAGCTGAATTATATTAAAGTTATAGAAAAATTATTTACTAAGAACAATTCAGCTACAGTTTATTTGTAGTAGATTTGTGCTAAAGTTGATTTAGCTTTTATTTTGTTATTTTGTCCAGAATTCTACTATTTACAAATGAAAACATCTGTAGCATATTTTTTTTGTTGGAAGTTGTTAGTAATTGATGTCCATATTGGTACTCTATAATATATGTTTTATGTTGTCTTCTTTTACCATATTAGTTTATACTTACCATATCATGTGAAGATATGTTACTCTAAATGTAAGGTGTCAAACGTTTAACTTTACAGTTAAATGAATTTTCAAGCAACGATATATTGATACTCTCAGATAATAATTTCTTTACACCATAACTACAATTATGTCTACAACTACTGTACAAAAATACAAAATCTATTCAAATTTAGCAGTATTGTTAGAAAAAGCTTAAAATTAATAAATACACTCAATTATTGAATAAAAAAACTACAAACTAATGGCATTAAGAGTTAAAATCTGTTTACCAAACATTCATTATAAAAGACAATCTTTATTCAAATTAGAAACACAATTACTATTATACTCCATTTTAACACAGGTCAAATTAGAGTATAATCTATTGGAAAGATCGAGGTTTAATTAATTTTAAGAGTCGCCATCTAATTATTTACCGGTGAACTAGGACACCAATTTTAGCTAAGTAATGCTTAGAGATAAAACTCTATTTTATGGTCTACTTAATCTTAGAAATTTTAAGTAAGAATTCTAATTATCTCAAAAGGAAGAGATAAGGCACTTTTTAAGATCTATTAAAAATAATTAACCGGCCAAATTTAGGTTAATTAATCCAATGTCTTGGTACATAACATATGTATACCCTTTAACGTCAATTGCCGGAAGAAAATTAAGAAAATCTCTGTCATGGTTAAAACCCAATAAAGGTCGAAAGAAATAAGAGAATCAAGGCTCCTAAGAGTAAAATAAAAGCGGTAATTATGAGAGCTAGTTGTGGCGGCTGAATCTTAAGGATTTTAAGGAAAGTAAAGGTGCGGCCGAAGCATTCAATTTTGGGGTGAAAATGGGCGACTCCAAAACCCCTCCCAAAAAGCTTCACAAACGCTGATTTTTATAGGTGCGAATTAGGGTATTTTTTGGCGGAAATTTTGGTGACTTTGAATTTCAACATTTTGAAACGGTAGTGTTGCCGTTCTGCCGCTGCCAACGAGAGTGGCCGGAAGTTTCACCAAAATGGTGTGACATAATATCTGCCATGGGAGGTCAAAGTAAGGAAGATTATCTGAATTGGAAAAAGACAAATGTGATTTTGGAAGTCAAAAAGCTCTTCTGAGGAAAGAATTTGCAGGCCATTTTGATGGGTTGGGCCTGTCTTTAGGCAAATTGGGGTGGTTTGGAGGCTTAATTGGCGGGCTAGTTTGGCCGAAATTTGGGCCTAGAGTGTTGAACATTTTCCTTCTTCTTTGTATATTTCTTTAGGCTTCTATTTAGATTTAAAATACTTTTATTAGCTATATTATATAATACTACATAATATTAATACGTTAATATTAATTAAAATATTTAATGTGTCTTAAAATAATCATGATAGCTAAAATTTTCTAAATAACCTACACTAATTTTTAAGTGAAATGCCATCATACGATTAAACATTTATAAAATGTAGAATTACCAAAAAATATATTATTAATTGATTATATAAAGGAAAATTAAGTATATTTTAAAATAATAATAATAATAATAATAATAATAATAATAACTATAGTAGTAATAGTTTAAATAATAAAAACAAATAAGTGAATTTGTGATAAAATTAATAGAATGCCTATTTTATATTATTAGTAATATTAGAAGCTTAAAAAATAGTTTGGAAGAAAGGAGGGACAAAATTGGATGTCAACAATTACACCACAATTATAATTGTCCAGAACAGAACAAATATAACTGAATACGTCTTAAAGGACAAAGTATCATCAACAGCGCTTAGTAAAAAAAAATTATGTATACTACATCAATTCTTATTTCTTTTTGGAAGCATTCCTACAAGATCTTTTGTTATACCCTTCTGGTCCGCAGTTTTCACATATAACCTTGTACTTCTTTGCATTTATTTTATCATATGATTTGTATTTTTGTTTTTGAAGTCTCCCTGGCTGCCTTTCCCCAGTAGGTGGCAGTATAACTTCTTCTGTTATACGTTATGGCATATCCCATTTGCTTTCATCAGGTAGAAGGTCTACTGGTATTTCATAAGTGTATAGAAAGGCTCTCACTCGTGTAACAAGGAGAACAATAGTTTTCATCAGACTCGTTCCTGCACCTCAAAGCCGCTAAAGCATGTGGACAAGGAAGTTCATCAAGCTGGCATTGTCCACAACTACACTCTTGTTTTGAAGGCAATCAATGAAGCGCTTCACACCATCTATCACAGTATGGACGTAATCTGTTGAAGCCCTCACCTACAATTTTATTACAAACACACAACAAGTTGCCAGCACTTAATAAAAGACAAAATAACTATAATTGTACAACAAAATATCAACACAATTATCAGTATATATTTAGTTTGATGAAATCAATGATCTGATGTTATGGACCATAATTTACTATCATATTCTGCGATAATGTCCTATTGTCCTTCAACTTTTTGTTATATATTTTCCTAAGGAATGTGAATGTACCATTTGCATTCAATAACTTTTCATTAGTCCAACGTTCAAGAAGAGTCCTCACGTACTCTAATCGTTGAACTACGGATAACTCTCTTATATCTTTGGTTACCGCATTCAAGGACTCTACAATATTTAATGTCATCATCCATGTTCTGTTTATCATAGTATGTACCCCGAGACTATTTGATAACCAATATCGTATAGGTATGCTTTAACACGTGCGTCGATCTCTTTAATAGTTGACATTCTTTCATTAAATTCATCAAGCGTGTATGATCATGCCTTGTCAAAGTACAATTCACTTAACTTTAGATGGCATTTCTTGAACTTTGACCTTACATTTGTCCAAATATACCACGAGCAAGCATAATGTGACATGCCAGTATAAACCGTAGATGTTGCCTTCAATATACTCTCATTCCGGTCCGAAACAACACACACATTTAGTTTTTCACCATATGCGTGTTTGAATTGCTCAAAAAACCACCTCCATGATGAGTCATTTTCTGAATTAACAACGGCGTATGCTAGTGGTAATATGCTACCTATCACATAGGTAGCAAAAAGAAATTCAATTTCAGTAATAAAACTTGAAAATATCAAAAATACATTTTCAGAAATAACTTTAATACAATATTCTTACAATTAATCAACAATACCTACTGCATCCATTGCGCTAGCTGTTAGCATAATTCTCCTATATGTCGACTTCAAGAAGGTGGCATCGACTACAACTGGCCTACAATGCTCTCAACCCTTGATGGACATACTAAGAGCAACAAGTGCATACAAGAAATAGTTTTCTGCAATTTCACTACTGACCCCGGATAAGTCTTCTCCAAAATATACAAATAACTAGGCAACCGACTGTAGGAATCAGCAGGATGACCTCTCAAAAATTCCAAAGCCTTTTTATTTACTCTCCAAGCTTGCATGTATGTTAAGTTCACACCATGTTCCTACAACATATCAGTTTGTATGTCATTTAGTGAGTACATTGTCTTAGAATCCGCATATTTTGGCATGACCATGCTGCTAACTACAAGGGCAGTAGCTTTGCGTTGTATATATGTGTTGTCCATCAACAAGCATGTGTGCAAGCTGTTGAATTCTCGAACCTTGAACAATGTTGATTCATTTATGCTTGTGGACTTGAAGTGCCACGTACAATTGTCACCAACACATACGAGCAGTAGCTACAGAATAAAAACAATGATAAAATTGTTATGCAAATTGTAGTTACCAAGAAATCAGGTTGTTTATGCACAATAAATTGTTCTAAACAATTTATATATAATTTATATACATAAAAACTACAACTTATACACAATATGATTTTGACAAATAAAATGTACTTGCCTTCTTGCAGTAGATCTTTTCACCCTAAATTGAAACATATTCATGACAACATAGTACTTCATTGCACTAACAATTATTTGCTTGTCTTGGTAAACTTGGCCTACTCTAATTACTTTTGGCGTATGTTCTGTTATGGTTATACCTTTCTTCTGGGGATGTTGGCATATCAATCAACTTCACCATTCCTGATACTTCTCCAAATGTGTTATAATTGCTTGACAATGGTGCCATGTTTGTATTACGATATATCAGTTCTGCCTGTACTCATTTAAAAGTATAGTAATTCAGACCTATGTATATTCAGGTGCTCAATACTTGACAAAAATTAAATTTATATTATACTTGTAGATACTTTGTTATGTGATCATAATTTGCTTTTTTCAAACCTTAGTTACTGTGTAATAGTTATACTTTAATCGTTTTTAGAGACATAACAGTTGAACTATATTTCTTATGTAGTATAGTTGTAGATAATTTGTAGTAAGATTGTAGAACACTTGAAATAGAAAAATACCAGGACTAAAAAAAATAGAGGAAACCTGCAATTGTGCTCGCATTCGACATATTGGATTCCAAATCAAAATCCCATACTGTTATACACAGCGGATATATTTCTAAGTTTTTTTTTTTTTTTTTGGTCTCCATATACACTCGAACTCCCATATCGTTCCGAATTTTTATTGGAGGACAACATTCGTTGACTATGTATTTGATCTTGATGGTTTTTACAAAAGTATCGATCATTAGGTGCTCTGCAATTGCGGCATTCAATTGACTATAATTTGAATCTTCATTGACTACAATTCCGTCAACATCATCTATGTATCTCCCAAAGATATCCCACCGACCATTGAGTTGAAGCATTGTCGCCAAATTCAATAAAATAATTACGCAATCATATGAAAACTTTAGAATGTAGCTATATGTTCAGAGCTGATTGTCAATACTTTGCGTTCATTTGCAATTGTTTTCTTCAGAAGCATTTTTTTAAATTGGTTGCCTTGTTTATGGAAAAGCATAGGAAGTCTGTGTAAAAGAAGGATTCTGCAGATTTGTTACCTTGTTTATGGGGCGATGATTGCGTCTAAATTTTGTAACTGAAATATACGCTGTCCCAAAATCGCGCGTCTAAAAAAGAAAGTCTACTGAAGAAAGGAGTATATTTTAAATGAATGTATATTTTTTATAGCTAAAATGTATTTAGATCGGATAAATTTCAAAACTGAGACAATTTTGATAATAAGGTTTCATATAGTGTACAGAAAAGAAAAAATTCTTTTAAGTTCATCGTTCATGGATCTGCTAATAGGCCCAACAAAACAAATGGCCCACCAAGATTTCCGGACGAGAGTCTGAAAGCCCAAAACGATCCTTTCAGTAACACTAGACCTTTTAACGTTCGTTAGAAGAGAATAGAATAAAGAATTATCTTCAAAGAGACAACTTGATGATTTTTGAATTACGGTGGGATATAATTCATAAGGGGTGTCAAATCCTTGAGCCGAGGGTCTATTTTTGAGTCTATCGAAAATAACTTCTCCGCCTTTATAAATAGATGTAAGGTTTACGTATACATTATCCTTCTCATATCCCGCTTGTAGGATTACATTGAATATATTGTTATTTTTGTCGTTGGTGTCCATATTTGAAAAAGTAAACAAATGAATAAATACCTATAAAATTATTCTAATGTTGAAGAGGCAAGCAAATCTAGTTGCTTATTGTTTGGCAAGAGAGTCTAGAAATTATGTTGTTCCTTTCTATGGGGAGTATGCTTTTAGTTTTGTTGTAAATTTGTTGGTTGCTGGTTCAGCCTAATAAAAGTCTTTGTATGAATAAAAAAAACAATCAATGTTATCTTTTTACACTTATAGCCAATATTTTTTATTTTTTGTATTATCTATATATACATTTTTAATAAAAAAAATTCTACGAAGCGGTGCCCTATGAACTAGTCCTATTAGAGTGTAGTATCACATTTAGGTACTTGTTTAAAACTCCCTAATCTTTTCATCGTCAATCAACTTTGAGTTAAGCATACAATATTTACACTTTATTAACTTTTCAATGTTTATTGAAGACTTTATTTATTGAAAACTATTTGACAGAACTTAGAATAGGTCATAAAGGAAATAACTACATCTAACCTATTTGACATCATAATCATAAAACATAGTAACAATTAGCCAAACGACTAACTAAGTCTATTATATCAAGATTATGGGCATAAATGTTTTGACTAATTCATAAAGTTTTTGATCTTGCTGCTTGAACTTGCTGTTTTTTTTAATGTGTGACGGTCATGCAGACGTGCCCTTGGCCTAATGACTTCGGGAGCAATGTGTATTCAAAAACTCGATGATTCCTTTAAGTAGTAAAATAATATTCTTTAGATTTATATAATCCATTGACATTAGTGGAATTAATTGCAATTAAGTTAGCAACGTCTGTAAAACAGACATGTCGGTGTCAACGTCATGAATCCGTTGTGAACTATAATTGCATTCATCAATTTAATTAAGTATTTGAAGGTAATAATACAAATAATACAAACTTAGAAGAAAATTAAATCCCTTTTCTTCTTTTCTTTTTTCTTGTACGGAGAAAAAGAAGACATCCAAATAAAAACATGATGTTGGAAATCAGTATTCTTGTTTAATGTTTTATCGACACTACAAAAGAGTTAATATAACAAACCATGCATTGATTATATTGTGGTTGATGAAATGGACTTGGTTTCGACCATAAAAGTTAGCTCATGATATTATAGAATTGTTCAAGGTCCTATTAGGAGACAATATAGTTTTCCCAATCAATTTAAGACTCTAATATACATTAAAAATGAGGGTCCAAAATTAGATATATCAAGATTATAGATGTGTATGATTTTGATAACGCGTGACAGAATTTTTGGTTTAACTAATTCATCTTAAAAGCTAGCTCGTTAAAGCCATATAAGAAAACAATATCACATACTTCGAGTCATATGCTGAGATTAATTATACGAGGATTAGTTATGATGGGATTCGTTATGCTAGGATTAGTTACTCTGGTATTATTTTTTATTGATGGTTTGGTATCTTGAGATTGTCAATTTTACTTCTTTTATCCCAATACTATTTTTAATCATGGATAACTTATCCAATGATTAGTAACCAAACAAGGAATAAGAAGGTACTAAATTTTTATCCGAGAATTATTTTTGCTTATCCATCATACCTAGGGGCGTACTCGGGATAGTTGCGAGCGATGTGGATATTTATTGAAGAACGGAAAATAAATCCATTAACAATCACATTACTTGACAAGAAATAGCCGTAGCCTATTGGTTTTATTAAGTTTAAGTTAGAAAGATTGTAAGTTTAATTCTACCTAACCACAAAATTTTAACAATTGAAGCTTTTTCAAATATTTGACAAAACAGATTTAGTTGTGGTTTGAATCTCCGACTTTCTAAAAAAAAATCAATAACTTAACCAACGTATCAAACAACAACATGTCAAATAGTATCATTTTCTTTACCTTATTAAATAAGTACAATATTACTACATATATATGATAAAAGTTTTTGACGACCGCTTCGTTCTACGTGCATCCACCCCTAATCATGCCAAACGACCCCTAAAACTCTTAAATAACACTCACAAATTAGTAAATGAAAGCATATTGTCATCGTTGTCATGAAACAGCCAGCTTTTCCATCTTATCCTTCCATATTACGCGAGGTAGTTATGAAGCCTATCATTCTTGATCTGCTTTTTGTTATGCTTCTATTGTTTTATCTTTTATATGTTTCAAGTTGGTTTCCATCTAAAGCTTCCATGTACCATACATGTTTGTCTGACTCAACAGTTTTGGGATACTCTCTCTACTTAGTGAGTTCACTACTAGAAAATTAAGAATTTTTGACTGAAAATTTTTGTCGGAAATTTCCAACGGAATTCATCGGAATTGTCAAAAAACATCAGTTATAAATTTTTAAAAATTTTTTTTGACCAAATCGGTCGCAACTTTTGGCGGAAAATTTTGTTTGACTTTAATTCCGACCGAATTGATTGGTACTTTTACAAAAAAATAAAATAAAATTAAAATCAATCAGAATTGTTTTTAAAAAAAACACTACTCCCGTCCCCGAAAACAGAATCTCTTTTCTTCTCTCTTTTCTTCCTCCTTCTCTTCTCATCCTCCTCCTCTCTCCCTCTCGTCCTTCTCCCCCAATTTAAATGTAGTTTCGCTCTCTTTCTCTCTCCCTCTCTCTCATTTCCTCCTCCCTTCTCCCTTTTCTTCCGTTGTTTTCATTGTTAAATTTGTAGTAATTTTCTATATATGAACATCCTAGCTAGTTGAAGTAGGTATGATTGAAATTTTAGGGATTTTAGTTTTTTAATGATACATAATATAAAACAAAAAGAGAGAAGAATATGTTGAATTAAGTATGGTTGAAATTTTGGGTTAAACAAGAATATGTTAAGAAATTCTATATCTAATTTTGAATTTGTTAAGAATATGTTGAATTGGTGTTTGATAAACTTAATTATTTTCGAAAAAAAAAAGGTGACATGTTGGCATAAAGTAATTGAGAAAACAACGATAGGAAAGAAGGAAAACGAACTTTCACTTCCATCGGTAATTATATTAACTAGATGTAGTTTAAAGCTTTGTTGTAAAGTTTGTTGTACTAGGTTCATTGTTGCTTGTTAGTTTTATTATTAGAATGATATTAAATTTATATTTTTTAATTTAAACATTAAGATTAATTTGTAAATTTGAGAAATCATTAGTTAATTTGTATTATATGAACATTTAAGAAGCTATTCATATTTAATTATTATAGTTAAAGACTTATATTATTTAGAATAGGAATTATGTGAGATTTCGAGTGTTAAAAATATTAATTTAAAAAATAAAATATATCAATTAAAGTACTTTGACACAATGATATATATATATATATATATATATATATATAT
>MCJB01052650.1:0-22680 GCA_002018475.1 Nicotiana obtusifolia | reverse complement strand
ATATATATATATATATATAACGAACCTTTGAAAGAGTATAATTTTGTAACCAGTTTAAATAAATTAAATTATTTTAAATATCTCATTTTTAGATTTCTATCTGTGTAGATGGAATTTGTGCGTCGTAAATGAATGTATAATAGGAATCATCCTAATCGTGCGGAGTTGAGGGATGAATTTATTGAAAGGGTTGTTGAATTTATTGCTAAGACTCAAACACTTGATGGTTTTCTTATTGGAGGAAGGATTAGGTGCCCTTGTGTGAAATGTAAGTGTGTTAAGTTATTGAAAACAGACGAAGTTAAAGTCATCTCTACAAGAAAGGATTTGTAGAAAATTATTATATATGGGTTGTTCACGGGGAGAATCATATTAGTTTAGATGATGTTAACATTCGTAATTCTTTTGGTGGTGAGAATAGCCCCATCGCGGAGCATAATGTTGAAAATTCTCGATACAATGAAATGATAAGGGATGCTTTTGGGATGTTTCCTGGGATTCAATCCGAACCAATTGATGAGGCTAAGCGTTTCTATGAACAGTTAGATGAAGCTAGTTGGCAATTGCTGCATCTCCGAGCTTTCATGGCAGTTAGCATGATGGTTCGTCTTTTGTTGCTCTATCATCTTCTAGTCCATCATCATCATCCATAGGCAGCATATCTAGGTTGGATATTGGAGGCTCTCGCCCAGCTTCATCTAGTGCTGCTTCTGCACCATCTAGTAGACGCAGGCAGATACTTGGAGGGGATGTACAATTTGATAGTTATAATCGATTGATAATCGTCCCCTACGAGGATGGGTAAGAAGGTTCTTATACTATTTTTTAAGTTTTGAATGTACTTTTAGATATGTTAACATTAAGGAATATTTATTTATAATTAAAACTTTTAAAACTTTAAGATATTTACTAATTAAAAATATGTTAACTTTAATGTAGGTTTTTTGCCATCCTTTCAGTCTACACATTTGGTTGTGGATTCTATGAAGCTATTTTATCATGAGCCGTGGAATTCTTGGAGACAGATACTGTTCAGCATTAGAAAGCAAATGTGGAATCCGTTTAGGGTAAAAATTGATTACATTTATTTAATAATTATCGTCTTCATCTAATGTTACTTTTTTATATTGCAGACGAAGTGTACATGGCATCCTCAGCATCAACATGAAATAAATAATATTTTCGAGAAGAAGGCTGCTAAGCGGATTAAAGATATCCTGTTCGCTGCTCGGAATACTGGTAAAATGCCGGAGTGGTTAAGAGAAGATATTTGGGATACTGGAAGAAGAAGAGTGAACAAGCAACCGTGCCTCCACTAAAGGTGGCTCGTTGCACACAGGAGGTTCGATTAGTTTTGCGGCCCATAAACTAAGATTGGTAATTACTTATAAAATTTTTCTTAATTTTACATATAAAATTTTTACGATTGTAATGTCTGACTCATACTTTTTGTTATGAAGGAAAAGGAAAGAGGGCGAGATATGAGTCATGCTGAGGTCTTCGAGCAGATGCATAAGAAAAAGAAGAAGGATAGTACAAGAAAACACTGGTGGAGATGCGTGCGTTGGACACCTATGTAAAATACTAACTTCATAATTATTTATGGTTTATTAATATTAATTTGTTTACATAATAGTTATATTTTCATTTCAAGAAGATTATCATAAAAGGGTGGAAGAATGACAACAAACTCAACCTTCTTCAACTCAACTAACACCTGATAATATGGCTTCATTTTAGACAGAGGCAGCGCGTGGAGTAAACAAAGGCAGAGTCTACGGACTTGGAGTACATTGACCTACGAGTCATCCAAACCCACTCTTACCTAATTCTTTTGCTTCTCAAAAGCAAGAACTGATGGAAGATATGATAAATGAAATTCGTGATTTGAAGCAACAGTTGGACTCCCAATTCAGAACATTTGTTAAGATGAAGAAATTCATGAGAAAATATGAGCATGATCTATCTGATGATGAGGAAAAACAAACTGAATCTGATGTGTTGTAGTTTAGGTGTGGTATTTTGGTTGATTGGTAAACTTGATTGTGAGAGACAACCCTATGTTTTATTTTTAAACTTAAATATGGGCTACTATTTGAAAGTTTTTATGCCCAAAATTATAATGTTTAATGGTTGGTATTGTTGGTTTAGATATTAGATTGTGTTAATGATTGGTATTGTTGGTTTAGATTATAGATTATGTTAATGGTTTGTATTGTTGGTTTAGATTGTGTTAATAGTTGGTATTGTTGGTTTAGATGTTATATTTGTTAATTGGTTGTTGGAGTTATTGTATTGTAATAGTCTGACAGGTGGTGTAGCTCAAAATTGAGCGAAATTCTGATCGATTTTACAGAAAATTCGGATTGATTTCCGGCGGAATCAGTCGGACAGCTGCCTAGATTTTACCAAAAATACCTAGATTTCCGACCGAATCAGTCGGTAATTTAAAAAAAAAAATTAATACTTAACAGTTTTCGACGGATTCCATCGGAAATTAAATAATTTTTTTAATTATTAATTTCTGACTGATTCGGTCGGAAATTATATATTTTTATTATTTAATTTTAAATATAATTATTTTTATTTATATTATTACGACCGATTCGGTCGATAAAATTCCGACCACTTTGGTCGAAAATTTAAATATATTTGGTCGTCTGACCTTTTTGATCGTTCTGACTACTTTGGCCGGAAATCACCGAGGAATTCGATCGGAAATTATTTTTCGATCAACTATTTTTCGACCGACCAATTTTAGTCAGAAAGTAGTCGGAAATTCGTAATTTCTGACCGAATTCCGACGGTTTCTTGCCATTTTCAGTAGTGGTTATCTACCAATAATTACAGTTTTGTTTTTCAGTTTTGTTGGGTCCACAACAATAATCTCCCCTTCGACCTAAATTTCACGTGGCTTATTATCATGATCCACGAATGTTTTTTTCAGATTTATTGGGTGGCACCCATATTGTTAGAGTATTTATGGCAACTGACATGAGCAACTAGCTTTTTCTTATGCGCGCTTCTCCAAGCTCGTAAGGGTAAGCACACTGAGCTCCGCACATCACTCAGCCATCACCATAATCGTTCGGTGGAATCCGAGCTCTAATACCAGTTGAGCAAGACAGTCTAAAAATATTTTTAATATGGTGTGATATTGTCCGTTTTGACCACAATCAATATAATTTTCTTCAAAAGACCTTACACTATTAAAAGATTCGCATATTTCATATGTAAACTTTAAATCTTTTTAATTACTAACGTGTGACTTTGTTCGTACCCCTACCAAGTTTTAGGTTTGAGTCACTGACAGAGAGATCAGGGAGAGATGATGATTAGGTTAGCAGGTTCTGTTTAGAACATCTGGTTGTAGTTGATAAGTATTATCTAACTTATTAAAACAAATGCGTGCACGATAGGAACGCGGCAGCTTGACAACTACACTAATCATTTGATTATAACATATTTTGTTTTACAAAGGTGTTTTTTATTGTTTTTGGTGAAACAAAATTATATGGACTATTACCAAGTCAATGTTCATAAGCTATATATGTGAACAATTTCTTTAATGAATGGCTATTGTTTATTATTCAAAATTGTATCGTTGTGGACTTTCACAGGTTTAGGGGTAAACTAGGTTTCATGGTATGAACATTTTCTACCACAATTTACTCTATTCTTTTTAATTTATATGAAACCTTTTAAATTTGATATGTTTAACTTATATTTTTATACAGTTTTCAAGAATTTTAATTCATTAAATAATTCATCTTTTAACCTTCGTGTGATTTTTTTTTTTTTTTCCAAATGTTTCCTTCCATCATCACTAATATTTCACCATCTCAATTTGTGTGGTATTTTACGAATTTCATAAGTCAAACGAGTTAATTTGCTAGTATATTTGGATCTAAAAATCTTTATATCTTTTCAAAATCTTTTTTTTACATATTTAGAGATTATGTAAATGTATTATAAGATACAATAATATAATCAATTTAAATTTTATAAAAGACATATAAAAAAATAACGGCATAGAAAATTTGACTCTCAAAAACACAACCATAACAAGAAAAGTATAATACATCAGTCTGAGGGAGTACTTTCTACACCATTAGGTTATCAATCAACTTGGTCTTTAACTAGTCAAACACCTTAATCAAGTATTGTGTTGGGATGAATATGACGTTTAATCAGAGGGTTTAAATTCAATCTTTGGGTCATATATTGTGCGTATCCGAATTAATCAGAGCTCCACTGCAATTTCCAAACACCATGTAAGAAACAAAAAGAAAAACTAGTGAAACACCATCAACTTCCTCTTGCACTCTAAATTATTGTACATATTTCTTTGTATAGAGTAATACTAATATCATAAATGGAGGGATCAATACCTTATATGCCCTACTATCCCCTAAATTATTGGACTTCTTTTTCTGTTCAATGATGCTGAAGTTGACACTAAGATGCGGCGAGCAGCAACCGCAAATGGGCTTCCTCATCTGCCAGCTTTCAGTTGAAGATTTGTCACATTATATTCTGCTGTCCAAATTTCATATTTAGCCACATGAATTCATCTTCTAATTTTTATAAATAATACCCATTACTCATCTAAATATGTCATTCACGTAGCTCAACATGTTTATTTATTGATAAAAATATTTTATTTTTTTTATTTAAAACTAAGTCAAATTTACTCTCATATAGGGGCAGAGGGAGAGCATTAGTTACGAGTTCGGACGAACCCATTAACTTTTGCTTATATTTTATATTTGTATTAGAAAATTCATAAAATATATAAAAATATTTAATTGCTAACCCAATAACTAAGATAAGCTATGAGTTCGATAACGAATCAGAACCCATAAACTTTAAATTCTTATTTCGCTTCTGCCCTCGTGCGATCTAAAAATGAACAATTTTGTCATTTATTAAACTTTTTGTGATATTAAATGCTCGTAATTAGGAAAATGTCTTGTTTCATTCCCTTGACCCCTAATGAAGCCTAACATGATGGTAATTCCAAATCATAATAAAAAGTTAGAGGGATAAATTTGGATCTTCGTTCTTGAAGACCTTGGAAACGTGGAGTCCGTCCATTTCATATTAGAACTCCGATAATGGCGAAGACAAATACGAAACGATTTATTAACGGTAAAAGTATGAATGTATCATAATTTAATACATACATTTTCTCAATTTCAAATATTGCATGTCCACATGGACATGCAATTTGGACGTTTTTCCTATCTTGTATCTTTTAAGAAAAAATTAAAATACTTAAAACAACTAGTCATTCAATGATGTTTGGAATGGCCAATTTGGTAACCATCAATTGTATGAGAAGTTTCTACTTTGTTCCACACAAATATAATGTTTTATGAGTCGTGTGGATCAATAAACTGACCTAAAATCACGTCATTGAGTCATTTTCCTCTATTTGGGAAGGAGAAAAAAAACTAGCTATCATCACACATGTAATGCTTCTAAATCTTCTATAAGTTATTGGTATTACATTTGAAGTACTTTTCTTTTGTATTTGTAATTAATTTAACATCTATCCTATGGGAAGTACCGGTACCCATGGACCACGATTAAAGTATCGTATTTAAAATATATTTATAATTTATGATATATTTAAAGATTAGATAATTTATTCAAACTTCAGCACTAAATATTTTGAATTTTGTATCCTAAATTTTTGATCTGCTAATTTGACATTCAGGACTAAGTGTCCTGATTTCTGAACTGTTAATTTGAAATTCAAGACTAAGTGTTCATTTCTAAACTGTTAATTTAAAATTCAGGAGATAAGATTTGAATTTCTGGGCATAATTTTCGAATTTTAGGACACGATGTTATGAAGTTTGAACCTTGAGGTTTAAATCAAGGTTTAAACTCCAGGACACGACGTCTTGAAGTTTGAGCAAATTGGCTAATTTAAACTGTGGATATATTTTAAATAACATGCTTAAAAGTGACTACCTTGTGACATTTCCACGAGTTTTGGGAATAAAAGTTACGGTTGCGGACGAAACCAGTTATTTTTGCTTAGACTTTATATTTGTATCATAAAATTTATCAAATATATGTAAATATTCAATTGACAACTCAGTAACTATAGTGACTTAACGAGTTATGGGCTCGTCGTCGAGTTCAGAGCCCATAAATTTTAAATTCTGACTCAGTCTCCGATTATAATTAAGTATGAAAGAAACTAGTATTGGAGTTTTGACTGTTCAACGAGAAACAGGTTGGCCTATTATCTTAAATAGCAGATCTGCATCTGAAAATACAAATAAACAAGAAATAGTAAGTATGATTAAACTAAAACAAAATTAAGAATAGAAGAAGAAGCTGTACCAACTAGCAATAAATAATTCGGCTGATCTACTAGTTAGCAAGTTGTTATGTTGCCGCCAAAGGATGTGGTGTAGTGGATGGAACTACTCTTCTCTTAATCAGAAGTTTCGGGTTCGAGTCCTGGATATGGAAAAATCATTAGTAGGGAGCGCTTCCCCCGAATGACGTCCTACGCGGCGTTAGTCCGAATATAATCAGACTTCAATGCGGATATCGAATACCGGGTGAAAAATAAAAAAAGTTATTATGTTGGTGGAAATTACTGAGAAAGGGATTTTATAATTCTTTAAATTTCTTTTTCACATGTGTTTATTAAGACGGCAAGAGAATTTTAATAATTTTCACTTAGGTTTTTCAAACATCCATGACCTCTTCTTTGACCAAAAATGGTGTGCTTATAAAAAGGACAAAAAAAAAGTACAAAAAAAGGAAATGTGTTCTTAAATTATTGTAAATTTTAATCCCCAATTACCATTATAAATGCACTAGCTAATCGTAAAGATTTACATACGCAGACAACGGGTTTTAATATGTGATTCTTACATAAACTTTTAGGGTTGGTTTGGTTATTACGATATTAATCTCAATATTAAATTTGAATTTAATATTTATTCACTGTTTGATTATTGGTACTAGTTAATATCGGGTTAAATTTTATATTATAGTTTTGATATTATTTATTTCTTGTAATAAACGTATGATTATAAAATATAATCTCGATTATAATTTTAAAATTAAAATACTAAAATAACTTTGTTTTTAACGAAACAATCCTTACGGAATGAATCCATTTATTATGAAACACCACGATATACAAAATACACACGTAATTCTGCTCTAACAGACGAAGCCAATTCAATTCTTCCTCTAAGAAAATATTTACGCTTAAATCACATCTAGATATCATAATTAAGCCTATTTATATAGTAACATAATCAGTTCATAGAAGACGAAATTATATCAAGAGACAGGATAATGAATTATGAAAAGGATAGATCTTGGCATTTTCTTTAATACTTATACCTACCTTTATCTTTATTAATTCATCAATCTAATCTTGAATGACTAGGAACAAATAATTGAACACTCAAAATGACAATAATACCCCTATCTTACCATTCTAGATTTATGTTTTTCCATCGGCAATTTCGTCCATGTTTAAAAGCAAAATACATTAGCAGGACGCCGCATATGGTTTAAAGATTCCCACATCAATCATTAATTAAAAGAAAAGAAAATTCGTAGTTTTGTGATCTTGAATATATCATAATATTTATGAGATTATAAAATTTTAAAATTTGTAATCTTAAAAATGTTGCGATATATATGACTATAAAAATTATGATCAAGAATAAAATGAAATTTGTAAATAAAATTATTTAGGTTACTAACAGTTACATCTAATATCGATTAGTTTATAAATAATGACATACTCAAATTGACAATAATGCCCATCTTAACATTTTAGATTTCTGTTTTATACATAGGCAATTTCGTCCACATATTCAAAAGCATAAACCATTGGCAGAATGCCGCATATGATGTAAATATTCCCACATCAATCATCCAACCCATACAAAAAATAATTAGTACTATCACTTTTTGGGTCAGGGGCGGGTGCAGCTTGTTATCATCGGGTATAATATAATCTATAGAGTAAAAATTTAAGTTTAAAAATTTATTATAATTTATTTAATTGAACTTATACAACTTAAATCTTTGATTCGCCTCTATTTAAGATGTTCCGCCCACCAATTTGACGTTAGGTGGAAACATAAGCTGGACCCACTTCATTGGAATGATCCATCATTTGCCACGTGTAAACCTACCTTGGGTGGGTCACCACCTCATGAGTTAAGGATAGGATATGCGTACTTAATTGAGTTTTTTAATAAAACAAAGAGTTAATAAAACTTAATTAGGTAAAAATCAATCTCTTACAGACTAATACTAGTAGTAGTTTCCTTGGTCAACTTTGTCCTTTGTGTTATACCATATTGAGTAATTTTGGCATCTGTTAATTTTTATTCTAATAAATCTTCGTTGTTAAGAAAAAAAATATTATTTTTGCGTAAGAGAGCTTTTACTTTATGGTAACTTTAATTATAGTTAGAATTTGAGGGGTAACATTAGACCTTTTCCTCAAAAAATTTGACACGTGGAATTCATTCGTTTTGTCTTGGATTTTCGATAATAATAATTACAGATATGATACGGTTTGTTAAGGGTAAATATATGAATGAACTAAAGTGAAATAAATGAGGCAAAACCGAGCAACTTAGAATATTATAGGAGCAAATTTCGACCTATTTTTTTCTTCGATAGATAAGCTTCACGACCCTACTTTAATAAAAAAAGATAACTAAATAATCTCAATTTTACTACAAATTCCTATGTCTAATTATAATAAAATTGAGTTGATAATTTAAAAAGAAAAGAAAATACTTACTATGTTACACTTGATTAATCATTATTACTGAGAAATTAATACTTCTTTATATTGAATATAACATAAATCTAACTTAAAAAATCAGATTTTTCAATACTAGAATATTCGAGTATATATCCATTAAAATAGGTGAATTTTTTTTTAGGAAAGAGATAAAAATAGGAGACATGGACTGACGTGGATCCATGCTGTTTTCGTCTCCTACCAATTATGACTATTTCTATTCACTTTAACGTGTAATGATAGGCTCCCCTTGAGTAGTTATTTGTCCAAAAGGGTAAAATTGTCCACTTTTTTTCCCCAAAATTTTGCTACTATATAAAGCCAGTTCTAGAATTAAATTAGTCACATTACAAATATTGTAACAAAACCTTAGGAAGCTTTTCTTTTTTATTTATTCATAAAGTTATTAAATAATTAGGGTTATTATGGTTAGAGTAATGGCTAGGAAACCATTGAATCATCGGATTTTAATGTGTGATATGCCGGAATTAATGGTGTTTTCCGGCGACTCGACGATAAATATTTCCGATACGGTGTTCGGGTTTTTAGACGACGAGTCGCCGGAAAGTATTGGTGTTGATTTTTGTGTTGAAAATGAAGAAGATGAAGATGAAGATGAAGAAAAAGAAGGTTCTGAAAATGTTGAAGATAATCAATTTTGGGAAACTCAACATCAGCTTTTACAAGTATGTTTTCTCCTTTCTTTAATTTCTTGTTCTTGTTATTATTTTTTTTTTTAATGAATAAGTATAACGATAAACCAATGAAACTTTACAGATTTTAGCAAAGATTTTCTGGGAAATTTTGAAAACTTTTGTTTGTGACATTAAAAGGAAAAGAACCTTTATATTATTAGAGAATCAAAGAAATTTCCAATTTAACAATTTGAATTCAAGATTGTGTTAACAAAAAAGAACTAAAATGAAAGTAATTAATTAAGGGATTATTTTAAAGTTGATACTTTTTTCCGAATATAGCTCATTATGTCTTCATTTCCTTGATTTTCTCCTACCCGTTAACTCCAATTTACACCATGTGACCTATATTCCTCCGTTAACCCTTGTATTAGGGTAAGCTGTTGCGATCATTTATCGAACCCTGCATAAACACATGATACTTTGTGCATCGAGTTGCTTTTGTCACTATTAAATTATTAAACATCATTGCTTATATTATGAATAATTACGCGCAGCGTAAAGAATTTTTTTTTTTACGTTATTTCTAGTTTAGTTCATGCATAATTTAATTAGGGGACATGTAATTTAACTATTTTTGCTATTTGAACTACAGGGTATACTATATCGGACTACTACCTTAGAATCACAAATCCGAAGCATTACAAAAGAGACAGTAAAAGAAGCAAAGCTGAAGTCCGAAATTAATGGCATTTGCACTTGCCGGAAACCCGCCGACGACGGCTGCCGGAACTGCCTTATGAAGGAGGTGTGTAGTCGTTTACAAATTGCTGGTTTCAACTCTGCAATTTGCAAGTCCAAGTGGAGAAGCTCTCTAGATATTCCTTCAGGTAATTATTTATTTATTAAATTATTTTTTTTAACTCATGTTGGAAATAGGGGCGAGCTATAGTTCTCTTAAGTATTAAGAAATGTATTAAATATGTGTAAGTAATTTATCCTGAATCCAACTAGCTTTTAAAATCCAAAAACTCAAAATTTGGGATATGCTTCTGTTTGGTAGAATATTACTTAATTAGTAAAAGACAAATTCTTTATAATATATAAATGATTACTTTATATCTAGATGAACAACTTCAACACCAACTATTAATCTAGCTTTTAATATATTTGAATAAATAATTATCTCTAAGAATGACGTCCATCTAAAAATTTCTCCAAAGTGTAACGGTATTCATATTACAAATCTTATTAGAACTGTTCGTTTTTTATCAGAAGCTTGTGATTTAGTTTTTGACGCAGCAAGTAAGAGAAAACAATTCTTAATTTTTGATACCAAAAATAGAGCAGCTGATTCAGTATAGTGGACTGCAATAAGGATCCGATGTCATTATGTTAATAAAAAATAGCTTGGCAGTATGTTAACGAATTGGTCCACCAAAACAAGACTTCCCGAAATAAGTGTATGGCAATGACATAGACCTGATATTTCTTATATATACAGCTGGAAAATTAATTGTTTGTGGCTATCCCTTAAGAACAAATGTATGACAATGACTTTAAGAAATGATCTCCTTATTCAAAAAAAAACAAAAAAAATCATATCATTTTCTTTAGTTACTTGTTTTTTTATCAAGTGATATTGTTGTTTTTAATTAGCCACGTAACTGAAGTACATCATGATATTTGTGAATAGAACTAGTTAAAAGGTCTATATTGTTTTTTCCACCCTATCACTAGCATTGATATCTAATTAATTGGTGGCAAGTGAAAAATACTTAGAATAACCTTTAATTAACGCTTTTATTTATCATGTTACAGGTGAACATACATTTATAGATGTGATCGATTCTTCAAATCCTAAAAGAGGAGAAGTAAGAGTTATCATCGAGCTAAATTTTCGAGCTGAGTTTGAGATGGCAAGAGCATGTGAAGAATACAACAGATTAGTAAAATGCTTGCCGGAAGTCTTCGTTGGAAAAATTGAAAGATTATTATCGTTGATCAAGATTTTATGTGCAGCTACGAAGAAATGCATGAAAGAGAAGAAAATGCACATTGGACCATGGCGAAAGCAAAAATACATGCAAGCTAAATGGCTAAAAACACGAGAACGTATGGCGGCCAAGCTACCGTTGTCCACAGTCGTCGACGAGTATTTTAGCCGGCCGCCACGGCCGACGGCATCTATGCTCACCGTCGATTTGCTGGAAAATATTCCGAATTTACACCTCACGGCAGTTGAAGTAGTATGAGTTATGTTAATTGATGTATACAATGGGGGGAAAATTATAATTGTTTTTTTGTTGTTTTTCTTTAAGCTTTTGGGCTTAATAGCTTGGAGAGTAGAGTTTATAATATAACCTATGAATAGTGATTGCACGTCTGCGGCTTGGTTTGTGGTTAGTTCTTAAATGAATAGTGATTGCAAGTTTAAAGAGATTTTTACGTGCTTACTCCCTTTCTAAAACTATTTTCATAAATGGTAGTAGACTTTGTTTATTCTAAAAAGAGCATAGGATTTTTACTGTTTTAGCACTTTTACGTTGATAACTCCATTAACTAAGGATTTCTCTATATTATTAATACACTTTTTACTATATTTCCCTTTCCCTTACTCTTTCATAATTTCTTTTTTCTCTTCCATAAATAACACTTACCCAAATATATCAAAAATTCTGAAAGAAGAACATCTCAAAAATAATTCCCTCTCCACAATGAGAATTTTAAATTTTCTTTTTTTTGAGTATTTAACTTTTTGTACAATTTTATTTTAAGTCAAAATATACCTTTAATATATTTCAAGTATAATATATTGTGATAATTTACAATGCAAATATTCTATCAATATGTCATATATATTTTTTATATGTATTTATACCACATATATAACTTACATTATGATATATATATATATATATATATATATCATAATACATTATTATATTAATATTATTCAAAGTATATTGCTAGCAAATACCTTACACAAAAATTAATCTAAAATATTAACATGCCACTAATAAGTATATAAAAGAAAATAAAATGTCACATATACTGTTTATATACGGATAATTTATACAAATATGCACGTCATATTAGTGCAAAATATAAATGGTATATTAATAATATTTATTCAAATATAAATAAGTGTATAAATAACATATGCATATATACATGATTTTTCCTAAAAAAAAATACATGATTTACAATATACCGCAAACATACATTATATTTTTTTCACAAAATATATGTATTTTATTTCTAGAGAATATACAGATATATAATTTTGCTAAGATTAAGTTGAATAAAAAGGTCCACGTATATAAAGGAAAAAATCTATTATGGAATGGATCGATGATATATATTTAAATATAAAGACGTGTATAAACAACATATGCATATATACGTGAATTTTCCTAAAAATACATGATTTATAATACACACACACACACACCACAAACATACATTATTTTTTTTCCATGAAATATATGTATTTTATTTCATCAGAATATAAAGAGGTATAATTTACATTACTTTATATAAAAAAGTCCATGTATTGAAAGAAAAACATCTGTTATGGAATGGATTAGTTTCCAACTAAAACATAAAACATGTTATGGAATGGAGAGAAAAAATAGAAAAAATATTAAATACTAAGATTGCCTTTTTAAGCAGCTTTATTCTTGCCGATTTGAATTGAATGAAATCTGCTATATGTATAAATATTTTACTTCCATATTTGTTAATCATTAATTAATGTTAATATTTTATATTATATTTTTAATTGTTTGTTATTAGTGAAAGTAGCCCAAGTCTAAAAGTGATTGACCTGTGGCTGCTCAGAATTTGTTAAATAAAGAAAAAGAAAAAATTACCTCCTTTTTGTGCTAGCTGGATCGGACAAAGTGTAAATAATCAAACAAGGAATGCACCAGCCCGAAATCGAACACGGGTCTGTGTCATTAGACTTAATCTAGTTGGTACATGACGTTTTCGTGTACACCTTCTAAGAGGTTCTTGTACAACTTACTTAGCTTGTGCTGGATTTGGTTGTTGTTTAATTTGGTTTGGAACTAGTTCATTAACCTGTTCTTAAACTACATTTAGTTCTTGAACTTCAACCATTGAAGATGGCAACTTCCTTGTCAACTTCAAAATATCATATAAAGATTCTTCAACTTGTGTCTCATGATCTTGATTTTGTGTTGATTCATTAGTTTCTTGAACTCCATCAATTTCTATTTCTCCATTATAATTTCCTTCCTAAAGAAATTCCCTTTCCAAAATGGTTGTTCCTCATCCATAAACAACTTATAGTCAGAAGGGTGATAGAAATAATATCTCATTGTTTCTTTGGGATATCCAATGAACCTACGCTTATCAGATCTTGAGTCAACTTTTTCAAACTGCAGTCTTTTAACATAAGCTGGACAACCCCAAAATTTTAATATGTTTAAGGTTAGTTTTACGTCCTTTCCATATCTCATATGGTGTTGTAGAGGCTGACTTAGTGACAACTTTATTAAGTAAGTTGCTACTTCCAAAGCATATCCCCATAATTTTTTTTGGAAGATCAGTGAACCTCATCATATATCTTACTATATCTAATAAGGTTCGATTTCTACTTTCAGGTACACCATTGTGTTATGGTGTTTCTGGAGGTGTCCACTGTGAGAGAATCCCGTTCTCTTTGAGATACCTAGTAAAATATTCACCAAGATATTCTCCCCCTCTATCAGACCTTAGTACTTTGATACTTTTACCAGTCTGTTTTGCAACTTCACTACGGAACCTTTTGAACGTTTCAAAAGATTCAGATTTATGTTTCATAAGATGCACAAATCCATATCTTGACATATCATCAGTGAAGGTGATGAAGTAAGAATATCCACCTCTAGCTTGAATCTTTATGGGCCCACAAACATCAATTCAGAAACTCTTTCTCCACTTTCACTAAATGGAGATTTGGTCATTTTTCCTTTGAGACAAGATTCACAAGTTGGATATGATTCAAAATCATGCTTATCAAGGTACCCTTCCTTGTACAACTTGTTAATTCTTTTCTCTCCAATATGACTAAGCCTACAATGCCAAAGGTATGTATAATTTACTTGATCATCTCTTTTCCTCTTAAGACTAGAAACATGCATAATTGAATTTGCATTCACAGTAGGTAAGACATAAACATCATGTTGGAGATAGACATTCACATATAAATTATTACCATAATAAATAGAGCAAATACCATTGCCTATGTTAATACAAAACCCACGCTTGTCCAACATAGAAGCTGAAATTATGTTCGAAACAAATTTAGGAACATAATAAAAATCATCTAGCATAAGTACTTTGCCCGAAGGCATTATTAAAGAAATTGATCCTACAGCTATGGCTGCAACTTTTGCATCATTTTCAATTTGTAGATTAACTTCTCCTTTCTTCAGCCTCTTACTTATTTTGAACCCTTGCAACATATTGCAGATGTTATAACTACTGCCAGTATCTAATACCCACAGTGAAGAATTAGTAGTAGCTAAAGAAACCTTGAAAATATTGTTCATTAATGTTTTACCTTGTTTCTTATTCTTTAAAGTTGCAAGATACTTCTTGCAGTTTCTCTTCCAATTCCCTTTCTTCTTACAGTGAAAACATTCAACATCATATACTGACTGCAAGATCAAATCTTCAGAAAGCTCTTTACCAAGCTTGCACCCCAACTTCTCAAGTTCTTCAATAAGATCAATCACATGATTGACATGTGGTCCAACTGGAGAGTTTCTAATGTCCAACTGTGTATCCCCCATCTTCTTAAGATGTTTAATGATTGCAGTTGGATCCATATTCTGATGTTTCCTCTTGAGTTCAGAGCTCATAGAAGCGAGAATGATGCGTTTAATAGTAAGGCATTCTTCTAAGTATTTCTGATAAACCTTCGTGCCTTCAACATCATTCTCTAGTGGGACTAGCTTTGCAGGCTTATCGATCACATCATTGAGCTTTTCATGCATGAGAACAATTCTCAAATTTCTATACCAGTCATCAAAGCTTGATCCTACCAACTAGTTGGTCTCAAGTATTTCACGTTGTGATATAACAGACATATTGAGATAAGAGAAAAAGCAATAATATAAGAACATATTATATATATCATAGAGACATGGACTTTTATATAAATGATATTTTCACTAATTATTTTAAACTATTTACCCTCATTATAGTCTAAGAAATCTTTATTTCTATTTGTGGAGTAAAGAAATCCTTCAACAATATGTATGAGCCCCTTAAAAATCAAGTCGTTTCTCACATATATTTTAAAGATAGGTACTGTTACCAATTGTATCCCCGTACAATTTTCTTAAATAGCTCTATGTCAAATAGTCCCCTGGTAGTCAGGTCGATCCTATTGGCATAGTTGAGTTCAACCATATTGATAGCAAAGAACTAATTAAATTTTATACTCCCCGGGTAGTTCAGGCGTTTAATGTAAAATTAAATAATTTTCTTTCAATATATGCAACTAATGCAATAAATAATTTTAACATATTTTCGAACTATAAGTCTCCTGGTTGTCAGGCTGATCCTTATAAAATAAGAAATAAATAAAATTATGTATTTTGATGGATAGTTTTACAATAAAATATCTTATATTTCATTATTTAAGACCTCAAATTTTAGTAAGAGGGGATTGTTATTAAAACAACTTTTAATAACATTATGATCAAATCTTTTATTGCACATGAATTTTGTTCAAGTTGTCCACATGCTTAATCCTAAATTAATTTACATCACATGTAACAAATAATTCAAAATTACATAACGAACAAGCACATGACATAAAAATGAAATACAACATACTTCTAACATGTTTATCTTATATATCACATATATCACATAAAATATTTTATGCTAGAATATCATTATTAATTAACATATCGTGAACTAATAACAATTAAAATAACTGTAGACTTCAATAACCTATTATAGATTATCATCGTATCCAATACAAAATATATCTCAATAGTTTAACTTATATGTATACACATTTTATTCACAATAAAATAACATTAATCTATATAAATACAAACAATTTGACTATTGCATAAGATACAGGTATTATGGTTTGAACTATTCAAATATAATTTTAAAATATTTCGTAAATAAATTTTAGACACGAGAAACTATGGCTTCTATACCACTATAGGATTGCATATAGATGTTTGTAACAAGCAGCTGCAGACAATAACAAGCTTAGGAAGATCTTTCGTGTTTAAAATTTATTTATATGTTAAAGATCGGATCTAAGACGTACCTGGTGAAGAGAGTCTCGTTTCAAAATTTCTTCGATAGTGCGAAGATCCTATCCGTATCCACACCGAGATTGAACCTTGTCATCAACTCTTTGATTAATGAAATCCGCAAACAAATTGAATAAAAATATTGTGTTGAAATTTTTCTCAAAAATTTCGACAAAGGTAGAAGAACAAGAAACACAATTTTCTTGTCAATGTATATTTCTCTCTTGGTTTTGTATTGCACTTTCAATTGCACAAAGTAATTTTTCTTTTCAGGACTTGCTATGGTAAATTTTCTCCATCACCTTTTATATAGCATCACCTATAAACCCTTTTTCTATTTGGTTGAGATAATAATTTACTTAGGGCAAAAATTTATTCCAAAAATAAACTTTTAAGGGAAAAATCAAAATCCCACTCTAATGGGATATCCGTCGCCGACGTCCTTAGGACTTTCACATAATGTCCTAAGAACTTTCAGTTAATCCAACTCAAAGTTGGTTTTTTGACTTATGAGCCTTTTATCAATATTTTATATTAAATAATTTCAATCCCATTCTTATTGGGTATGAACTAACCTCACGTCCTTTTTGGACTTTGACGTGAAAATCTAATTTTAAATTGGATTAGATTAATAGGTCTTTTCATTAATATTTATATACATACCTTATTTAAATAAATATTAATGTTATATATCACATATATATATTTGAATCAACAGATATATTTTAATTTTCTATTCCAAATATAAAACTTGAATGCGTTCACAATATTTCATTTGGACTAAAGCTTTATTTATTTATTTATTTGACTGATTAAATTCTTCAATTTAATTATCAAATTATAAAATAATTAATCCTGTAGCAAATATCAGAACACTCGTTAGTATGCGACCCCATAGGTTCATTACTAAGTCGGTAGTAAATTGATCAAATTAATATACTAATCAAGGGTGGTGTCTAGCAACACTCCTTAACGGCCGGATAGCATGAAGTATACAATTTACTCTCCAGAACCTGTAGAAGAATAATGAATATTTCCTTCTGTCCTTATAGCTCTGAGTCACCCTAGGATATGGTTCAACTGTCAAATCCCAATAGGCGACTAACTATGTGCTCATATCAAGTATAATCGATCATTGAATGACCTAAGAAACTCTTTTCTTCTTTCATTCAATTGCCTTGGCCAAGATCTTAATTTGGTCGTTTATATTTCATGACAACATGGAGCTTAAACTCGTTACTAAGAGTTGATAGATTCCATCTTGATCAATCACTAATTCTACAAGCATTTAATCGTACCCAATATCCTTTCAACTATCGCTCTAGGGCCATAGGTGTCTAGTATCAAAGCACAATAAATGACTTGTCAATTACTATGACGATCTCAGGTCAAATGAAACTCTTACATCACATTTTTCAAGAGAATATCCTATAGACAGTTTATGGCAATTCTAACTATTTAGGAATTATCCAATGAGTCGGTTCAATGATCATATCTTTGTATACATCATCTATCTATGCGATTTAGTTAATGAGATCAACTAATCTTTATCTCATAAAGACGATCACATAAATATTAATCTAACTGGATTATTATTGTCCAAATTAATAATCCTATGATCAAGAACAAATTTAGATTAAATTATAAGAAACTTTACTCTCATTATCATGATCTCCGTCATGATGTCAAGTCTCAAAATTTAATCAAGGACCTTATCAAATGCCATATATATATATATATATATTTTTATATCAAATAACGCACATAAAAATATGTTCAATGCATCAAATATAAAATTAAATCTAAGACATATCCACTATATCCCTAACAATTATAACAAAACCAAATATTAATGTTAGCGTTTCACGAAGATAATTATCAGACCTGGCTGTTAAAATATTATTATATTAAGGTTTAAGTTGAGCTGTGAAAATGCCATGATCAATGTGGTAAGTTTGATCAAATTTTCACCCAAAATGTGTCATTTATCCGCAATATAAACAAGATTGAGGCTTTCTCGACCATCTAAAACGTTAACTCAAACTTAAACAATAACATACTCAGTGTAATCTTACAAGTGAGCAGGAAGGTCTGAAGACTAGGCCAGTGAAGTTGTTGCCTTGGGTCCCAGAATTTGAAGGCCTCAAATTTATTTAAACTATTACTGTTGCTACTACTACTACTATTTTATACCAATAAGTTCATAAATTATGATAATTTTCTTTACTCAATAATTAATATATTTGATTCAATTTTTTTTATATAGGAATTAAATTACATACATCGACATCATAATAAATTTCTTTTACAATATTCTTTGAAACTGCATGAATGCGTTCATGCATCGGTTTTCTTTTAGTGTAATTCAACATATTATATTTGGTTATTTACAATTTATTTTAGATATTAACTAATGAGTGCTACTTAATAGAATGAACTATAATTATCGTTTAAATTGATCAGAAGGTGTAAATATTTTTGACATTATCATGCTCGAAACTTAAACTATTTATGTTATGGACGTTCTTTTCTTTTTCTTGTTTGTAAGTATAGCCAAATAAAAAATTTCACTTTGAGTTTCAGGCCTCAATGTTCGATAATCCACCATTTTATTCTTTGTGTTCTTCTTCCTAGGTTTTATATTTTTAAATTTGCTTATTTTTTCCTTAAATGATTAATTTATTGTGTAAAAAGCTTTTTTTTTTATTAGTTTATGAATTTTATAAAATAAATTTAAGGACCCCTGAATATGATTTTGCCTTAAGTCATGAGATCCTGAACCACCCATGCAAGTGAGATCTAAAAAAAGTTAGTACGTTTGTAGACATTATTCCTGTCTTGTGAAATACATACGCGATATGAAATACATTTCAGTCACAAGCTAGTTAGGTCAGTTACACCAAAACTTTATAGTAACTCATTCTACTTTGTTTGGGGCCTATCTTCATCAAGTGTTATTAATGGGAAAAAAGAGAGAGAGAAAGAAGGAAAGAAAAAGGGCTAACTTGGGCTTATAACACGAACCACCAGTGGCGGATTCAGGATTTTAAGGTCGTGGGTGCTCACTCTCTCGCTATATAAAAGAATTGGTTCATACAAGAATCGATCCCTTGACCACTTCATATTTGTGCACTCTATCTCACCTCTTAACCAAAGCACCCAGAAGATTTTTTGCTTAATGGGTGCATCCTAGTTCTTTATAACAGTATTCCCTGTATTTTCTATATAATTATACAGAGTTTGCTCGGGGTTAACGGGTGCTTCAGCACCCGGTACTCGGAACATGGATCAGCCCCTGCGAACCACAATGCTTTTATGAGAAAACTATAACTAAAAACAACAAATCGCATCTATAACTAATCAACTGTGTTGTGTTTTGGAGGAGTTATTAAAAAATAAGGAAGAACTAAAATTGTGAATACTGGTACTAAGAATAAGAGGATCATGTAATTTTTCTTTTTCCAATTTTGTTACATGTCTACTAGTCTCGCTAAACTCTGCATATTTATAGTTAATTAGTTCAATTGAAGAAGAAAACTATTCTTAAAAATATGCTCAAAGTCATAGTTCATTGCCAAAATTGACTTAAGAAAGCATCTATATTTCACTTATTTCATTTACTGATTTCTTTAATTCATTTCTCTTTTATGAATAATTGGTTGTGTTGGATGATTGATGAGTAGTTTGAAGGACGAATGCTGGAGGGCAGCTTTTTAGAGCGGGCGCTCTGTGCGATATTTTTGATGTTTATGTCTGTATTTGTTCTGTAGTTGAATCAGCCGTTTTCCTTAATATGTCGAGGGTGAATTAATGAATTACTGCTTTAGCTCAATGTAGGACTTTATCACATTGTAAGAATGCCCTCTCCCTTTTCTTTTCCCTTTTTGGTTGTTTTTGCGCAAGTTAAATGGGGCAAAAATTTTATCAAAGTAAAAAAAGAGGAGTGAGTATATATATAATGTAATATAAAACTATTCATTTGATATTCTTATTGTGAAAACTTACACTGAAAACAGAATTGGCAAAACAAATGCGGTGAACGTGGATCGAACACGTGACCTTCAGATCTTCAGTCTGACGCTCTCCCAACTGAGCTATCCCCGCACATACTGTCAAATGATATGTAAAATTTATTTAAACGTAGTCTGTACGATTTTGGTAGATTTCACGTATACACTTCAATGACATAATCAAAGAGAAGTACTCTTTGCACTTGTAACAAAGATATAAAGGAAAATACATGCATATCTGAGTTGTTGTTTATCTGCAGAGCCATTGCCAGGAATTATTCATTTTAGCTTGGATAATTATCGGCGAAAAAAAAAAAAAAAAAAAAAAAAGCATAGAGAGGAACAAAACATTTGGACAAAAATAAATTTTATTTTTAATTCACAAGCAGCAGAGAATAGAGAAATAGGAGAGGAGAGAATAAATAAATAAATGGTGTAACTGAATCCCCTAATTTAAGATACTAATAATGGATTGTATATGAATGGAGGCAGCAGAGAATAAGGAAAGGGGTGAGAAGAGGAAAAAGGATAATGGTGCAATAGAATCCCCTAATTTAAGGAACTTATAATTGATTTTATATAAATTGTAAGAAAAACATAGTTAGGTCGAGTTATACAAATCTAGGACAATTTTGATAAATAAGTTTCAAATATTGTATAGAAAGGAAAAAATTCATTGTTTGTTTGTTCTAATCCTTTAGTCTGGGTAATCAAAAACCAAAAAAAAGAGAGGAATTTTTAGAAACCATTATTGTTTAGTGATTATTAACTTTCTATAGCTACAATATAGATAATTACTTCCAATAGCTATTTTTTAGTTATTACAGTAGTGTATTCGTTGTATTCATGAATACAGCAACAAAAAGTGCCTAAAATCAGGGCAGTTCAGTTGTACGCGCATGTATTAACATGTATTCGTGCTGATGTATTCATGAATACAACAGCAAAAAGCACATAAATCAGGGCAGTCCAGCTGGACATGCAAGTATTCACATGTATTCACAATGCTGTATTCATGAATATAGCAGTAAAAAGCGCCTAAAATCAAGGCAGTCCAGCTGTACACGCATGTATTCACATATATTCGCACTACTGTATTCATAAATACAGCAGCTGTCACGACCCAAAATCCCAACCCGGTCGTGATGGCGCCTCTCGTGGGGACAAGGCAAGCCAAATCAATTCCATTTGCGTTCAATCAATTTAAATGACGCAATTTGACAACAAGAACATATTAACGATAAAGTGAGTCGAGGAATATGTGTATATATATAGTACCATCCCGACTACAGCCCTCAGATCGGGG
Organism: Nicotiana obtusifolia; assembly: GCA_002018475.1. Taxonomy (NCBI): domain Eukaryota; kingdom Viridiplantae; phylum Streptophyta; class Magnoliopsida; order Solanales; family Solanaceae; genus Nicotiana; species Nicotiana obtusifolia. Next base: position 622 of record MCJB01052650.1, on the reverse strand, counting down.
TGTCACAAAGTCATGAGCCACTAGAGAAGGCCTAATGATAATATAACTATTACACTATTTTAAGTACAATTGTTTGAGGGAAACAAAATCAACAAAAGAAAAGAGTTACGAGGCTGCGGACGCCAGCAGCTACCTCGTAATCTCTGAAGCTCCGGTCCAATAGTAGTATTCAGTACCTCTGAGTGGGACCGCTAACGCCTGAATCTGCACACAAGGTGCAGGGAGTAAAGTGAGTACTTCCAACTCAGTGAGTAATAAAAGTAAATAAGAACTGAAGATAAGAAACATATATATCATTAAACAATCCACGTCGAAGCAATAATTCAAATCACATTCCACACCAATACGTGAAATAAGCAGAATAATCACAACACCAAAATGCAATGCAATGCAATGCGATGTGATGCTATGCCATGCCATGTGATGCTATGCCATGCCATGCTATGCAATGCTAGTCATACTAGTCAACACTAGTCATGGCCTGTGACGGCGTGTCACCCGATCCTCTGGGTACCCGCGCTCGGTGGGTGGTTCCGGCGCAATATATATATATAAAAATTAGCCATACTAGTCAACACTAGTCATGGCCTGTGACGGCGTGTCACCCGATCCATGCATGTCT